>JAJIBD010012068.1:0-57502 GCA_021461705.1 Cryptotis parvus
CCAGTCATGAACAATGTTGTACTGTGTATCTCACAGTGATTCAATAATTTTTTTAATTTTTTAAAATGTATTTTGTGCCATTTGACACAGCCATACCACTCCTGGGAATATACCCTGGGAAGCCAAAAACATACAGTGGAAACACCATCCACACTTTTATTTTCATAGCAGCATTATTCATAGCCAGATCTGGAAACAACCAGTGTGCTCTGAGAATTGATGACTAGATAAAGAAAGCGTTGGTACATCTACACAATGGAATACTATGCAGCTGTTAGGAAAAATGAAATTATGAAATTTGCCTATAAATTGATGTACATGGAGAGGATCATGTTGAGTGAAATTATCCAGAAGGAAAAAGACAGATATAGAATGACTGCATTTATTTGCATGACATAAATATTTGTATATATGTACATACATACATATATATACATACATATTATGATACCAATATCCAAGGTCAGGCGAAACACGGATCAGGAGGGTCTTGTCAAAGGTGGAAATTACCACAAACATGTGGAGTCAGAGGTTAGGTAAGACAGAGAAGGGAACAGTGTGCTAATAATTGTCACATTATATACAGGCAAAAAGATAGACATGATAACCTCTAAATGTATGTATTACAATACACAATATGTAAGAAAAGGAAGAGAGAAAGAGAGAGAAAAGAGTAAAGAAAAGAAAAGATAAAGAGCCTGCCATAGAGGCAGGCTAGGGGGGGGGGAAGGAATCGGGGACATTGGTCGTGGAAAATGGGCACTGGTGAATGATGGCAGCTGGAACACTGTATGACCGAAAACCCAAACATGAACATTTTTGGAAATGTGTATTTCACGGTGGTATAGTAAAATATTAAAAAATAAGTGTATTATGTGAACATATGATGTAATATTACAGAACAAAACAACTTAGGGTAAGCAATTATTTCCCTCCATTAGCATCCTCTACTCTCCTAATTTCCAGAGGCAAATTATATTAAATACACCTACTCATAACTTATTTCCACATTTTTATTTGTTAGCATAGGGTTTTTTTTTTGTTTTTTTTTTTGCTTTTGGGGTCACACCTGACAATGCTCAGGGGTTACTCCTGGCTCTGCACTCAGGAATTACTCCTGGCGGTGATGGGGACCATATGGGATGCCGGGATCGAACCCGGGCGGCATAGGCCAGCCGCGTGCAAGGCAAACGCCCTACCCGCTGGGCTATCACTCCAGCCCCAGTTAGCATAGGGTTTATTCTTCAGTTATAATAGATGTTGATTTTGTCCACTTTTTTTAACCAGCCTCCCAAGGTATATATATTTATAATAATAGTTATATTACTTTCTATTACCATTTAATCACTTGATCACTTGAATCCCATTATTCATTGATTTGCTTGAGCGGATGCCAGTAACATTTCCATTGGACCCTATCACGTACCAATGTAGCCCAATGGCATCTGGTTGATTCGGGGAATATGAAGAGCCTCAAACCATTCCTTCAGGGTCTTGACAAGGAAGTCTGACAATCTTGTAGGTGGTCGACCACGTGATCTTTTGACATCCCGTGGGATCCAGTCAGTAACGCTTCTAGTCCAGCGGTCGTCTCCAAATTGCATTACACGTCCAGCCCATCTGATTTTCGATGCCTTGGCAAAGGAGACAACATCCCTGATTCTGGAATAGCGACGGAGGTCAGAGCTCGGATTCCTTCTCTCACTTGAGTGAGGCGTGATATTCCAAGCAGAGCTCTTCGATTCCTCTCTGGGGGCCGAATAGCATTCTCATCCTGCTTTCGTAGGGCCCAGGTCTCTAAGCGTATGTTAATACAGGGAGAACTGTGGAGTCGAAGAGATGTGCCCAGAGCCGGAGGTTCTTTGTCCTTTTAGCTATTTTTCGATGCCTTTGAAGGCATTCCATGCCGCTCTCTTCCTCCTGTGTAGCTCAGGCTTTAGGTCGTTCATCATGTTGACTTCTCGACCTAGGTACACATATACTCTTAATTTGCATGTAGTTTTCATTGTTTTGTTTAGTAGCATCAGTTCATGATATGGTATGTTTTGGGTGCACAGCTTTATAAACTATCTCTATATACACATTATGGTGGCCATCAAAAGCTGAATTTTTTCTTGGTAACCCTACTCCATGGGGCCCGCCATTTTCCACATCCGACTTCTCTCTATTCACAACTCCACCCAGCAGACCAGACTATCACAGCCCGGATCATTGAAAGCCACCCTGCAGCAGTTTTTTTTTTTCAATCCGGGCCAGGTATGCTGAACCAGAGACTCTCAGACATGGGGCAGAGCTGCTCCTTGCTCTCCCTGTGCCCAGCTGCTCATGAGGCGCCGGGAAGCATGGCAGGTTCTAGGACTGGCCTGCCACCCCAGCAGAGCCTCACAACAAGCCAGACCACCCTCCCCTACTCCATGGGACCCGCCATTTTCCACATCCGACTTCCCTCTCATCACAACTCCACCCAGCAGACCAGACTATCACAACCGGATCATCGACAGCCACCCTACAGCAATTTTTTTTCAATCCGGCCCAGGTATGCTGAAACAGAGACTCTCAGACATGGGGCAGAGCTGCTACTTGCTCTCCCTGTACCCAGGTGCTTGTGAGGTGCCCAGGAGGCATGGCAGGTTCTAGCCCTGGTCTGCCACCCCCAGCAGAGCCTCAAAACAAGCCAGACCACCCTCCCCTACTCCATGGGGCCCGCCATTTTCCACATTCGGACTTCCCTCTTGTCACAACTCCACCCAGAAGACCAGACTATCACAACCCGGATCATCGACAGCCACTCTGCAGCAGTTTTTTTTTCAATCCGGCCCAGGCATGCTGAAACAGAGACTCTCAGACATGGGGGTAGAGCTGCTACTTGCTCTCCCTGTGCCCAGGTGCTTGTGGAGGTGCCCGGGAGGCATGGCAGGTTCTAGCCCTGGTCTGCCACCCCAGCAGAGCCTCACAACAAGCCAGACCACCCTCCCTACTCCATGGGGCCCGCCATTTTCCACATTCGGACTTCCCTCTTGT
Source organism: Cryptotis parvus (assembly GCA_021461705.1). Taxonomy (NCBI): domain Eukaryota; kingdom Metazoa; phylum Chordata; class Mammalia; order Eulipotyphla; family Soricidae; genus Cryptotis; species Cryptotis parvus. The sequence goes on from JAJIBD010012068.1 coordinate 3,022, forward strand.
CACAATTCCACCCAGCAGACCAGACTATCACAACCGGATCATCGACAGCCACCCTACAGCAGTTTTTTTTAAATCCAGCCCAGGTATGCTGAACCAGAGACTCTCAGACATGGGGCAGAGCTGCTACTTGCTCTCCCTGTGCCCAGGTGCTTGTGAGGGTGCCCGGGAGGCATGGCAGTTTCTGCCCTGGTCTGCCACCCCAGCAGAGCCTCACAACAAGCCAGACCACCCTCCCCTACTCCATGGGGCCTGCCATTTTCCACATCCGGACTTCTCTTTCGTCACAACTTCACCCAGCAGATCAGACTATCACAGCAGGGCTCTGCGGCCGCCAGCAGCCACGTGGTTCATCAATAAATGATTTATTTAGAGTTGACTACAACAGTATGCCACCCGCATGGCAAGTCTGGCAAGCTGCTCGTGTAGTATTTGATATGCCAAGTACCAGTAACATTTATATTAGGTCATTCCCGTGACCTAATATATTGGTTTGAGGCTCTCTGTGTTCCTGGAGCAAGCAGATGCCTTTGGGTTCTACTAGCATGAGACAGGACATATGGAGATATTACTGGTTCCTGCTCTAGCAAATAGATGATTAACAGGAAGATAGTGATAGTGAGTCCAGCAAGTCTGCCCACCTGGAGGAAAAGGAGATGGAATTTTGGCTGGCAGACATTGTAGATTCTGTCGCTGTCCTTAGAAAGCAACCACATAAAATCACTGCTTCTAACTTCTAATAGGGGAGACAAAAATGTCTAAAGAGCCGCAAGAATCTCTGGCCAGCTAATGGTGACTGTTTTCCCAGTCTCTGACTATTCAATGGTGACCATCTCACGGTTCCTGACCGAACAGTGGCAACCGCTCTTCCCCAGGATTTGAGCTGTGCTGGCTTCTGTCCAATCCATAGGTCTAGGCAACTCATATGCATCCACATAGAAAGTTCAAGATAAAGAATCAGGCAAATATGCTGAAAAATGAAAACGCAAACAAGAATAAACAAGATAAAATTTCAGAAACTGACCCTATAGAAACTAAGTAATATTATCTAGATAAAAAGAATTTAAAATATTGTCATAAAGATGATCACTGAGGTCAAGAAAGCAATAGACATTAATACAGACCAAATTATTCTGTTTATATGAGTATTCTTAAATTAATTTGAATATTTCAAATTATTAAATATTTATTATATATTTTTAAATATGAATACAAGCTTTGATCAACGAAATTACAGTGGTGAAAGAGAAAGGTGCTCATTTATATGCTGAATGAAATATATGTAGATTTGTCATCTATGAGTCTGACCTCTCTAAGTATTTGATGATAAACATCACATTTTCCCACAGCACAAAAGTTTATGCTTCAATAAACAGTACATTTCAGAGTCAGCTTAATCAGTTAAAACTGACTCTTTCCAAATGAAGAACGAAGGTAACAGAGGGAAAAATAACTTATAAATAGGAAGACGGGGAAATTGATTAAAGGTTTATATCATGTGATTGTTGTCAAACCGTTCCAAGTTTCATGTGAATTATCTCTATGTCATTTTTAAAAACAGCAGTATCATATTATGAAAAGTATTCACATAAAATATATAAAAGTTGTACATTAATGATCATTATAACTTGATCACTCCTTTGATTACTTGACATCCCGTTATTTGTTGATTTGCTCGAGCAGGCAGTAGTAACATTTCCATTTGACCCTATCATGTGCCAGTGTAGCTTTATGGCATCTGCTTGCTTCAGGAATAGGAAGAGCCTCAAACTGTTTGTTCAGGGTCTTGACGAAGAAGTCTGACCATCTTGTAGATGGGCAGCCACGTGATCTTTTGAAGTCCCATGGGATCCAGTTGGTCATGACTCTAGTCCAGCGGTCATCTCCAAATCACATTATATGTCCAGCCCATCTGACTTTTGATGCCTTGGCAAACGAGACAGCATCCCTGACACTGGATAGTCACTGGAGGTCGGAATTCGGATTCCTTCTTTCATTTGAGTGAGTTGTGATATTCCAAGCATAGCTCTTTCGATTCCTCTTTGGGAGACCCGAATAGCTTTCTCTTCCTGCTTTCGTAAGGCACAGGTCTCTGAGGCAAATGTTAATGCAGGGATAACAGTGGAGTCAAAGAGATGTGCCCAGAGCCGGTGGTTCTTTGTCCTTTTAGCTATTTTTTTCGGTGCTCTTGATGGCATTCCATGCCACTCTCTTCCTCCTGTGCAGCTCAGGTTTTACGTCGTTTATCATGTTATCAACCTAGGTACACATAACTGCTGCATTAAGACATGTTTGTTCCGTTGAGAGTGAACGGGGCCTTTGGAACTAGTTCATTTTTCATGAATATTGTTTTGTTGAGATTCAGCTGTAGACTTATCTTTCCACATGCTCGGTCAAAGTCAGCCAGTATTTGTGCCGCTTGGCTAATGTTTGGTGTTATTAGAACGATGTCGTCAGAGAAGCGGAGGTGATGGAGTTGCCAATCATCTATCATCACTCCCATTCCTTCCTGTTCTAATTGTTGCATGACATTCTTGAGGTGGCGCTGAAGAGTTTTGGTGAAATGGTATCACCCTACGGAAACCCTCTTTTGACATCAATGATCATTTCCTGGTAGAATGGTGAGATCTTGGTGGTGAATCCTTAATACAGCTCACGAGGGATCTTGATGTCTTGGGTTTGAACGCCCTGTTTGTCTAGGGGCTTCGATGACTGCTTCGGTCTCAACAGAATCAAAGGCTTTCTTTAAGCCAATGAATGTGAGACAGAGCAGCATTTTGAACTCCCTACAAACATACAACAATGTTGTTATCTGTTTTTTCACAAGCAGGCATAAATCAGATCTTAAGAAAAATAGATGTTTCCCACCATCCCTACTTTTATGTTCATAGCAGCATTATTCACAATAGCCAGAATCTGGAAGCAACCAGAGTGCCCGAAAATCGATGACTGGATAAAGAAGCTTTGGTACATCTACACAATGGAATACTATGCAGCTGTTAGGAAAAATGAAGTCATAAAATTTGCCTATAAATGGATGGACATGGAGAAGATTATGTTGAGCGAAATTAGCCAGAAGGAGAGAGACATATACAGAATGACTGCATTTATTTGCATGGCATAAATATATATATATACATATTATGATACCAATATCCAAGGTCAAGTGAAACATATATCAGGAGGTCTTGTCAAAAGTGGAAATTATCACAAACGTGTGGGAGTCAGAGATTAGGTAAGACAGAAAATGGAACAGTGTGCTAATAATTGTCGAGGGCACTAATGCCAACCTAGAACTGAGCATTAAATAGAGGCAAAAGGATACACATGCCAACCTCTTAATGTATGTTCTGTAATCCATAGTCTGGAAGGGAAGGAAAAGAGAAAGAGAGAGAGAGGGAAAGAAATAAAGAACCTGCCATGGAGGGGGCTGGGGAAGTGGGGAGAGGAACCGGGACGTTGGTGGTGGGAGATGGGCACTGGTGGAGGGACGGGTGCTAGAACACTGTATGACCAAAACCCAAATATGAACTTTTTAATTGTATATCTTTTTATTTGTATATCTCACTTGGTATAATAAAAAACTTTTAAAAAAGACAAAAAAAAAGAAAAAAAAAGAAAAAACAGATGTTTCCATTGAAAAATCCACATCCCCATAAAGGGCGTAGTAAAATGCAGATTGTTGAATAGCAGGGTATGTTTGCTTTGAAATACAGATAACCAATTTTCAATATTAATCGAAAATCATTGTATAGCAGGATCTGTACTATGTTAGTTATCTCATTAGTCTCCGAAATATTTGTGATATAAGAGTAATTTTATGGGTGTAATTATGAGTATAATATCATGCCTAAACTATGCTAGCTTCTTAAATGCAAATTGCTTCTCACCTCTTAGATCCTGAAAGAAAAGTTAGCTATTTTGCTTCAAGCAAATAATTTCACAATATTCCAAATATTCTTTGTATCCTTAATAGTCTGAAATAAAGAAATAATTTTCAATTGTATCAAGTTTCTTCTTGACTTTCTGGAATATAATACTGGAATGGACTCTAGGTGCGAAGTCGTAGAAAATATGTTCCTAACTAATTTGAGAATATTTCAGTCTAATCTCTTTGGTGAAAATTTTCATCACACATGTTTTGTATGCTTGTACAATGTGAACCTTTCTATTTATCACAAAAAGAAATTGCCCGAAATATTTTCAAAATTAGTTTTGCCAGTTTAATATATTACATTAATTCCTGAAAACTTTCTTTTAGCTTTTACAACTGGGACAGTCATACTGCTATATGGAATTCAACTCCTAACTATCAAGTGATTGCTGATAATCCCGAAGGCTTACTTTTCCGATACAAAAGAGATAGAAAAACTCTTAATGTGGACCCAAAAGTAAGTATTCTTTCATACATAATATATGTCTTACAATCATTTTATATTACCTATAAAATTGAAAAATCTATTATATATATGAAATTCTTATTTTTTTAAATTTAGAAAGGAAAAAATATTAAAACTCGAACATTCTCTATTCTTAAAATTTTCTAGAAAAATGTTATCAAATTTATTATTTGCTTGGCAAAGGGGCTGGCAGTGGCCTAGAGACACTAGTGGTGGGACTCTGGTGCTGAACAATCTTATGACTGAAAGAATTCTATTATGAACAGCTTTGTAGACCACAGTTTCTTAATAAAAAATTAAGAGAAAAACAGTTCTAAACTGAGATGAAATATCATAAGAGATAAATATTATATTGGGGAGAAGGATTTAAATAGACCCCAAAAAGTGGGGAAGTTCTCTGTGTCTAGTGACAAAATTAGATCCTGGAGCCAGCAACTATGCTCAGATCCTCGAAATATCCACCCAACTTTTGTTATGAATGGTGAGATGAATCACTTAGGAATGAGAGATTCTTGCCTCAGATTTACCCAGAATTCTAACATCTTTTCTGCTCTAGTACTAACACTAAAAATACTCTAGGCTGTCTCTTAGTGCATTTCTAAGTGTTGTTAGAAAAGGCATTTAAGGGGCTGAAGAGTATAGCAGACAGACTCAACCACCAGTGATCCCTCAGCTCAGATTTAGAAGTAAATCATAGGTGTGGCCCTAAAATAAAATTTAAAAATAGAAAATGAATTGATGCAATCATTTTAGAAACCTAATCCATGGTATTTGTAATTGGTTCACCAGCAAATATGGACATTCTACATATACTCTGAGTCTTAATTTGTGTCATGACCTTTAATCAGGACTTGCATTTGTCTGAGTGAAGATTGAAATTATACTTAAATTCATATGGGATTGTGTTTCCAAAGATTTTAACTTTTGAAAAATGTTACATGACAGTCTAAATCCAAAGAGTTGAAAACTCAGAGTCAAGAAAAAATATGTCTACACAGTGAAAAAAATGAGAATTATGTGATACCATATTTCACCACATAATTGTAGCACCCTGTTTTTCCAGTCCAGAAACTAGTTTATAACCTTTCGTTGTGTAATTGTAGACATTGTATAAAAATTTTTTTAAAGTAATGCTGGCACAATTTTTAAAAAGCTTCAAATTATGGTCACACCCCACTTTTTTTGCACAAATATTTGGCATAAAATCTGCAGTGAATATGCAGTGAAATATGGGTATGTGTGGAATAGAGGTCAGAATGTATTCATTAGAAGGAGAGTTTGAACTCAATTCTAAAACATTTTCCAGAGTCTTCAGAAAGTCAAAATGAGAAATAAAATTAATTTATTCATATCCACTTAGCACAGTTTCTTTCTCATAAAAATGCTTAGTAACTACATACTGAAAAAAATAGCTTACTGCTCTACGATCAGATGCAGCTCTAAAGATTAGGAACCATAGAATACTGACAAACCTACTAGAAGCTTCTTTCATTCCATTATGTAATTCTAGATAGCGAATATCCAAAGTTGAAACAACAGCCCCACAGTCATCTTCATAAGCTAAATAAATGTCTAGACAAGACAACCAACAAAAGACATTGAGATATGGAATGTGTGTAAAGTACCTGTCCCTATTGCCCTGTAAAGAACCTCCAAGAACTACCACACAAATAAGTTTACTTATGTTTCAGGGAATTAGCAGTCACCTGGCCATATCTGAGACCACGAAAGGCTGGGAATGCCTTTTGTTTTTCCTTCTTCACAAAATCATGCACCCAAGGAAAGACTGGAGTTGGGGGAAAGCATAGTGAGGTTTGGGAAAACAAATGCCCATTTCTGACACAAAACTATTCTTTCCAAAGGAACACCTATTTTGGTACTAAAGCAATAGGAAGGCAGTGAGCTTGTTTTGAGTGTGGCAGACCAGGGTTGAGCCTTACAGGAGTGATCCCTGAGTACAGAGCCAGGAATAAACCAAATGTGGCCCAAACAACAAGGACAAAAAAAGAACATGAGGGGCCAGAGTGATAGCATAGCGGAAGGGTTTGATCCCATATGGTCCCCTGAGCAATGCCAAGAGTAATTCCTGAGTTCAAAGACAAGAGTATCCCCTGAGCATCGCTGGATGTAACCCCCCAAAAAAGGAGAAAAAGTAACACTTTTTTTTCTTAGTCTCTGGTATTCTGGTAACAAAATGAGGAACTGGGCAGAAAATCACTAGGGCCCTGGTATTGTAAATGTATGAATACCAAAGAGGCTTTCAGCACAGCTTCACTCTAGAGGTGCTCTTATCAGAAAAGGGTGTCAAAAACGTTATCTGTAGAAGCAGAGTACAGACACGTAATAAATAGCTTTCACAGTCTTTTCCCTTTAAAGAGCCAAATGATATATGTACATATAAGAGCAGATAGAACATTATTAATAGCTTCATTAAAATGTGTAAAACACTTTTGAGTCAGTTTGAATGATATCACACCTAAACTATTTTAACTGATGGTACACACATATTTAAAGAATTTATGTCATGAAGTATAGTTTCATGGTCTTTGAAAAATTATTGAGTGCAAACTGTTAGCACCATTAAAATAACTTTGAAAACTTCTTTTCTAATATAGTTACTGATGATATCCAAAGACCTAATTTAAATGATATGCAATATAACATATCTATCCCTTTCTGAAAAAAGATTTCAATGCAATTTAAAATATTTTTAATGACTGTGAAGGAAAGGTATTACTAAAACTTGGGGTAAAATACGGATCTGGTTAATTAGTGATATGAATAATTGAAGATACAAATTAATAGCTGACTTACTAAGAAAGAATCTTGGACTCAAAATCAACAAATAAAATTTCAGGTCTTTTTTACTATTAATAGATGCCCTCGAGAAATATTCTAGATCTCTCTCAGGTTAATAATCAAAGCTGGGGGAAAATGTTTGCTATCTAAGGTCCTGTTACAGCTCCAGGTCAAATTTGGAGAGATTTTGAGTCATATGAACGCAGAAGTACATATTTTCATAAACAGACTTTGTGATTCTACTATAGATTGTCCATGCACCACAATTAAATTTTTAAAAAAGACATCTCAATAAATCTAACACTGTTTACTTCAACATATTTTTTCTCAAACATTTTTCCTCAAAGAAAATATAAAATATATATTTTAAGTTACGCAGACTAGATATAAAATTAGCACTACATGCCCATTCTTTCAAAGGCCATAGTCTGTATTTATTTTACTTTGTGACATTTCTTTAGCTTTGATTTGATTTTATTAAAGCACCATAATTTATAGTTATTCATAGTTTAGTTTTAGACACATGATGTTTCAACATGGATCCCACCACCAGTGTTTACTTCCCTCCACCAATGTCCCCAGGTTGTTTCGCCTACCCGGCCACCTCCAATCTGCCATCTGTGCAGGTATAATTTTAAGTCTGGCTGTCAACGTCTGGATTCCATGATTTTGGTATTGTTTAAAGTGTGCTTTGGATATTTAGCTCTATTTTTCTTTAATACCACTAATGTTCCTGAATCCCTTGGTCTTTGTTCCTTCTTCCCCCATTGCTCCTCATCTGTCTCTTCACCCCCTCTCCTCTCAATTTCTTTCTTCTACCTGTATTCTGGGGCCAAGTGTGATCTAGGCATTGCATTCCCTCATCCAGTAGTTCTAAATACCACATCCTGTTACAATTCTGACATCAGAAGTATCAAGAAATACAATTAATGTGTCACACTCTAAAAGCAACCACTGTATTGTGATAAGAACTACTTTTGGGGATTGAAGAGAGAGCACAACAGGTAAGATACTTTGCCTTGCAAGTGACTGATCCAGGATTGATCTCCAGCCAGGACTGATATCTGAGTGTTGATCCAAAGGTAAGTCTTGAGCCCTGATGGGTGGGGCCCAGAATAAAAACAAACGGAAAAGTAGATTTTTGATTTGGGGGCCACACTCCATGGGTGCTCAGGGCTTACTCCTGGCACTACACTTACGGATCACTCCTACCAATGCTCAAAGGTAGCATGCATCATTTGGAACCATTCCTGGGTCAGCCATGACAAGCACTCTACCTGTTATACTAGCTCTAACCTCCCTAGCCCCAGAATTAAAGTTAATTCTGAGTATTTCTCATAATAACTTTTCTTACCTGAACGAACGGTTTGAGGCTCTTCATATTCCTGAAGCAAGCAGATGCCATTGGGCTACAGTGGCACGTGATAGGGTCAAATGGAAATGTTACTGGCACCCGCTTGAGGAAATCAGTGAACAATGGGATGTCTAGTGATCTAGTGTCTAGTGATCTAGTGTCTCGTGATCTAGTGAACTTTTCTTAAAAGTCTAAGACCTGCTTGTAATTCTACCATTAATGTAAAATATTTTAAGAACAGTACAACTCAACTTTCCTAAAAAATCCTTAAAATATTTTATGCTTAATTTTAAAGGGTGAGCATATACGAAGGTTGAAATAGTGATAAATAGGCTGTGTTCCCTTTGTACAACACAGATGTAGGGTTATTAGTTTTGAAGTATGGTTCCCATGAAACATAGTTGTTTGTGAATGGTAACAGTGGAAAAAAAAGAAAATTGTACAGATCTTAGAACAAGTAACATGAGTTCATTGGTTAAGAAATTCCAAATGCAATAAGAGTTTGGTTGCATTGAAAACAGGATCACTGGCTTTAACTTCCCTGCAGCTGTATAACATCTGGAACAAATAAGGCAAGTTTCTATTTTTGAGTGAAGAATGCTTGTCTCAGTGATTCACACCCACCAAAATGTTTCCAGTATATTATCTTTAGACGGATTGAGTGGAAGCACTTTGCACTCCCTCCCTTCGTTATCTGGACAAATATAGTGGGGGAGGGGAAGAATTTTTCTTTTTGCTTTTAACAAATATTAACCATGGGGATGTTTGCTATAACTTTGGTGATCTAAAACCTTCAATGATCTAAAGAGAGTATAACTATGTAAATACTTGAAATAGGTAAAAACTTCTTTAGATATACTAGCTTTTTCTTCTTTCTTCCACTCAGTGCATTTGGAAAGTCATTACCTAAAAATTTGCCCAGTACATTGGTAATTGAATGTAATGAATGATTGAATGAATGATTCTTTTCAGTTGCACAAAAGTGATGCGGCACTAATTTCAAGTAGAGTGAATTATATTACTGAAACTTAGTATATCCATAATACCTAGAAAGGATACCTAGTGGTCTCGCTCTATTTAAATCCAAATAATTCATTTTAAAACCCTGCAGAAGTAAATCGGTGGAAACACCTACTATGGCCATCATTTTAGGTTTTGTGGAAGTTATGCAGAGATTTTAATTTTGTCAAGTGCTTTCAAGTCTTTGTGTACAATTGGAGGAGTATGTAATTTAAAACATCCCAAATTAAGATGGTTGGATTAGAATGTATTTCACATTTATGAACATAATGATTCACCATAGGCTCAAGGCTTTTCTTAAGATCACATAATTAATTAGAAGTAGAATTTTGCAATGGAATTGGAACTTAAGTGGGACACCACAGTGATGCAAAGATGAGCAAGAGCTTCTACCCTTGGCTTCCTGAGATGCTTTTAATATGTTTAGAGAAACAGACCTGTCAAAAATATAACCTCAGTTTAAAGGGGGAAAAGATATGCTGTGAAGACAAACAACACTTTGGGAGTTCAATGGAAGATGAGACAAATTTTGATCAGGGAACACAACCCAAATGATGGGGATGATGAGGAAACAGCATGTGGTAATAATGAAAGTGGTATTTCATTTGCTGTTCTTAAGCATTGAGCTTAGCGACTAAACTCGAAGCCACAGAGAGAGAGAGAGAGAGAGAGGCAATCCCAGGAATGAAATTTATTAGCAGAGATAAGGTTGACAAGTATAAAACAAGGGAAGGAAAATCTAAATATAGTTCAGTTTGGCTGCTTCAGCAGCTTGGAGAAGTAAAGAGGGAATTAAGGCTGGAAAAATTATGAAAAACCTTGAATGCAGGGCTGATGAGAATCTTGGACTGGACTCGATATGAAATAAGAAATATGCCAAGGCCCTTGTGAAGAAAATAACAATGTGAAAGTTATGTTTAAAGGAGAGTAGAAGCCATTGATTAGACAGACTCATAAGGAAAAGCAATGAGAACATTAAAAAAATAATTCTGGTCAAGAGCAGGGAAGACTCTAGGATCCTGATGCAATTAGAAAAATGCTAAGTGTTTCCTGTTGCATTTAACTGATCACTTAAGTAAATATAAAATTCAACCATGAGAGGGAGGTGAAGGGATGGGGAGAGAAAGACAGAGAGAGAGAGAGAAAGAGAGAGAGAGGGAGAAGAGGGATTAGTAATAAATGAGAAGTGAGTTTAATGAATGTCACCTCTTTTTTCTTCCTTCTCTTCCTCACTTGCTCTTTACCAAGAAACGAAAGGTACTACAAGGTAATGCCCTGAACACCATAAAGTTTGTTCGGTGAATGGGAACATATAATGTGCACAGAAATAACAAGCTAGAAAATGACCTGAAAAGACAGAAAAACTTTCTAAGGTTCAGAGTTGGCCTAATTTATTTTGGATCTAAGGGATCCAAAAATAAGCTCATGGAAAAGAAAGCATGGGAACTAAACCCAGAGGTATGGATATCCAGAGGACACGAGGCCTGCAGAAACTGTGTTTGGTAAGAAAACATCATATACAAAAGTGTGGAAACCCAGAACATGGAGCCCTGTGGGTGGGGGAGAGAAATTCTTTCAGTAGATAGTGGTCCTCAGTCCAGCACAGAATCAGTCACCCAGGAAGCTTTCCAACATGTGAAGTCTAACCTCCGCTCCAAAGATGCTAGTTTAATTTTGGCCCTGGTAAAAGGTCTTGGGGTCCTCTGAAAAATGTCCTCAGGTGATTTTTAACATATAATGTGTTGAGGGCCGGAGGGATAGTATACTGGGTAGGGCATTTTCCTTGCACATGGTAGACCTGGGTTCCGTCACTGGCATCCCATATGATCCCTGAGCACACCAGGAGTAATACCTAACTGCAGAGCCAGGAGGAACCCTGAGCATCAATAAGTGTGACACAAAATCAAAACAATAAGAACCATAATCAAGGTTTAGAGTAAGGCTCAGGGAGGTAGTGACATTTTGAGAGAACTGTGGACTCCAGCTGTGAAAAACAGGTCTAGTGAGCTGGTTTTCATTTCAAAATGCCATTGTATTACGATTTAAAATGAATATTTTCAAGGATGAGTATAATGACTATAGATACCATTTTGAAAGAAGGTGATATTTTTCCCTGCCAACTGAACTTCATTCCTGTACAAGGGAAAATTAATTGTATGAAAAAAATGAATTTTTTAGGACAGAGTCACCTTTTGTTACTTTTAAAAATATCTAGTAAAATACAGATTGAAAACAATTGCTTGAAAACAGACAGACCGCCACTTGTTAAAAGATCTCAGAGATAATATGGTTTCATGTAGGTGCAGGGAATTCATAAAGCGACATACAATGGCAGCATTTCTGGGCCCTTTGTGAGGATCTCAGATCTTGGACTGCGAGTGCCATGCAGACTACACCGTAATCAGCCGGATCTGTTTCCCTTCCCTTAGCCCATCAATGCTCCTCAGTGTACTCAGAGCCCTCAAATTCAGACTGTCTTTACAAAAAAGCGTAACCGTTCAAACATAAATATGTGCTACCTTGGAATACAATTGCTATAGTCCATTAGCAGCAGCCAGCCCACCGTGGTTTGATAAGAAGCAATGTCTCTCCATTCAAACAGGCATTTCTTCTCTCTTCCTGGACTCTTGGTCTCCAAGCCTAAAGAGTCAAACTAAGTTTGTGATGAGGTCCAGGAATCTGTGATCCCTAAATGCTAGTGGATTTCTAGAATGTTTGATGCAGCCACGTTTTTACCAGCTGTTACTGTTACATAGTAATCAGGCTTCATCCCTCCAAAATAAATTATAACAGTCTTCATTACAGGTAGTTAAATAATACTCTCCTGAGTATTAAAAGGCCAGAAAGTTCAGAACATCTACCAATGGCTTAAGAACCACTTAAGAGGCTTCTACTGGTAAACTGCTGCTATTTTATTCTCACTTGTGTATAACGTGAAGATTGTACCACCCATCCTTGCTATCAGAGCCTCACTGAGAGTCCCTTTGACATGTAGAGTTGGTCCAGCACTCGATTTGAGCCATCGATGTCACCAGATAAATAAATAACTGTAAGCAAACATGGGACATGTGAGCCAGGAACATTTTTGAGTATCTCTCATTCTTTCTCTATGCTGATGCTTACCTATGGTAGGTGCTCAGTAAACATCTGTGGAATGAACAAATTGAATATTAAATATTTTCTAAAGAAATGAATACTACGGCCAAAAATAATCCTGGAAACTTTTGAGGTTAACTTTAAAATACTTCAGAATCTATGCACTAAAAACATATGTAGAACTGATGCTATTTTTAGCTGGAAATTGCTAGAGTAATCTACACAGGGGCTTCACTCCTGGGTAGGTGACTTAACCCTTGGGGTTCTTTGCTGAACCTTGGACTTTTTTCCTGAGTGTTCAGAGCATTGGTAATGTACTAAGCTTATGAATAAATGAGATAAGCAAATATTTCATTATAAATATGCAGCATTATCACATAGCATACAGATGCAAATAATAATAAATGCAAACCCTAGTTTCTTTCTCCTTGAACCAAAGAATGTACAGGTAGAGAAGATTTCAAATTTAAAATAGCTTCTACTTGTGAAAAAACATTCAAAAAATTTTTTTTACTTATAAGAATTTGACAAGACCTTCCTACTGCTTCTCTCTGTTCTGAGACTCTCAAGGAAGCTACATGAAAACACTGCTCTTGGTTGGAAAGGTGTTAATTGCCTCCCCAAATGCCACCTCTAGGTTCACTTACTGCTCTTAATTTCCTTCACCTCACAGACATTAAAATCAGGTGGCGCTCATCACAGTCTTTGAAAGTGCTAGTTTCAAAAATGAAGGCCCATAACATTCCTATGGTCTTTCTGCAGATGGTTCGAATTTAATCTCTGAAAGCTCAACCTCTCAGAGAAGGTCCTCTGTGTTACATTCTGTCTTTTATAGTTCCCAGGTAGATTTCCTGTTGGACCTAAAAACATTAAAAAATTAAATACATAAAAGCATGCTGAATAGAATTCATGTAAATTAAATACTTTTATGTATTTAATTTTTAGCAAGGCAATGGGCTTTTTCTCAGTCTTCAGTCCAGTTCCTTCAAACGCCATACAAACTTGAATTAATGTTAGAATTAATGTGAGACACTTACTGACTCACCAACACCATTTTTTAGGCTCCTGGATTTTCCTAGGAGGCCTCTTATAAATGTTGCTTTTAACTATGGCACAGTCACAGTTATTAAGTAAAGTTGAGACCTTGCCAACTTTCTGGTTTTGCTGCCCAAATTACTGAATGTTTGGTTGATTATAGCCCTAAAACACCCACATACTAAGAAGCTTTTAAACAGTTTTTCCCCTGGGCAATCACCTGGTATTCCTGAACTCAAAGTCCACCACATATAAATTAAGTATTTACTCAACTAACTGCTGCTAAAATCAATGGCCTTGAGGAATATATTGAAAATTGCATATCAGCATTTGAGTTTTATGAATTAAAGCTACTAAAACTTAAGTGCTATGCCCTCCTCTTGACCTGGAAAACTGATTTTAATTTTATAAACAGTATTATGGAACAAGACTCAGAGATAACGATATTGTTGTCAACTGGTAAGTGAATGAACTTAAATGCAAATTATAGCACAGAAAAAGGTGAAGAGGAGAGAAGAAAATAAAATTTGCCTTTTTGAAATTTTCTTTGTTTAGCAAAGCTTAGTTATAAGGGTATAAATGATAACCCTCTATCATTTTAGTTGAATGTCAACAGTGAAAGACAAACATATATTCCAGCGCAAAGTATGTGCCCAAGAAAAGTTGTTATGTTAAGCTTCTAACTGCAAGACACCCTAACCAAGGATGATGCATGGGGAAAGTACCATGCTGAGTGGAGTTGTGCAAGAGAGGAACAGAAAAAGAACAATCTCTTGCCTATGTGGAATGTTAAGAGAAGACAGAGTAAGGGGTGATAAATTCCCAAAACTACAGGGGCCGGAGCGATAGCATAGCAAGTAAGGCGTTTGCCTTGCAAGCGGCCGACTTGGGTTGGATTCCCGGCATCCCATATTGTCCCCGAGCACCGCTGGGAGTAATTCCTGAGTGTAGAGCCAGGAGTAACCCCTGAGCATTGTCGGTGTGACCCAAAAAGCAAAAAAAAAAAAAAAAAACTTCCCAAAGCTACAGAAACCAAGCACTGGACTTCAGTAGGAAGCTGGGCACAGGGGGACGGAGGGAGAGAGCACTGGGACAGTATGTAGAGGCAAGACGGCACTGAGGGGCCTGTGCTGCTGGAATGGTTGATGCATGACAGTGAAGATGGCAGGCAGGGAGATAGGGAAAAGGGACCCTCCAACCCCAGCAATGGGTTCTTGGGAAGTAATAAAACCAACTACTCCTAAGGCTGCTAAAAAGCCTTAGGATCTAAAGAATGATAAGACCTTTACCTGGTGCCAGTGCAGACCCAGAGGAGGCTGGACCCCCTCAGAAATATATTCCAAAGGCCAGGAAAGCAATAGTAAATAACACCATACACTCTCTCTCTCCCACTCTCTCCCTAAATATATATTTATATACAGACTGTAAAACTGATGACCTCTCTTTCTCTATTAGACATATGGATATATAGCCATATATCTTATAGAGTGAAATATATATATATATATATATATATAATGTCCATGTGCTGCCTGTTCCCAAGTATTTCTGTAGAACACATATGGTGCGCAATACCAATTTTTTCTCTCTATCTCTGTCTGTCTGTCTGTCTCTCTCTGTCTCTCTCTCCTCAAAACTTCCAAATAAAACCTGTTTTTGTTCACTGCTCATCTCCTCCTGCAGTCCTTTTCTGAGGAAAGGCAATGGACTCGAAATGTCTGGACAAGGTCTAGGACTGATTTTCCTTTGCTGCAAAGAGCAAGGCTCACCAGACTCTCAGTCCTAGATGTCTCCGGCCTTCCCATGGTTGCAGAGGTGGTTAGAGATGTCCCCAGCCTTCTCACAGTTGCAGAGGTGACTAGAGATGTCCCCAGTCTTCCCACAGTGTCAGAGGTAGCTAGAGAAAAAGCATCAAGATTTCCTTCTTGAGGCTGCCACCTGTCTCCTCCCCACTTCTCATAAGTCACCCATAGACCCCATCAGCATCAAAACTATCAATTTCAGTATTAGAAAGCCATAGTGCCTAAATTTATAAAATAAAGTTCAAAGGTTATTTTTATTGCTATGTAAGACAATGTGTTTAAGACTCTGCTACAGAATAGCTACTCACTGGGCGAATGTTGCTTCCTAGTTGTGGATTAACTGACAGTGAAAGGCTTAAAAGGACATCATTTTTACTACAGTAGTTAAACACTGGAAATAATGGAAATAAGCTATCTCACAATTTAATAGTTACAAGTGAACTGATACACTATATTGTGAAATAGTATACAGAATTTCAAAACTGAGTTAAAATTATATTTACTGATTTAATGTGTATATATAGATATACGTATAGGTATGTTGATCTATAGTGCATATAGATATAATGCTATTAATACTTATATTAATGTATTAATGTTATATAATCATAGATATCGACATACAGTTAAGTGAAATAAAGCAAGCCTGAAAACTATGTGGAGGGGCTCGTGATAGAGCATAAAAGCTAGAGGACTTGCCTTGAGTGCATGGACCTGGGTTTGATCCCCGGCATTCTATATGGTTCTACAGGCCCTGCCAAGAGTAATTCCTGTGTGCAGAGCCAGAAGTAAGCCCTGAACATTGCCAGGTGTGGCCCTCAAACAGATAAAAATGGATAATATTAAACCATGAGAAATGATCATAATTTATGTAAAAATTTCCAACTGGTAGCTCCTTAGATTTGTTTCACCCATCCCTCTCTGTGAGCTCACTGATTACTGTCCAGGACATTAAAGCTTGGAAAGCCCATGTGTATTTGCTTGTCTCCTTGTGTTTGTCTCATTCTCTGTGACCAACCTCCTGCTTTAGACATGTCAAAGAGTTTTAGCTCACTAATTAGGCACTAGTAAAAAGTTAGAAACTGTTCAAAGAATTCAAAGAGTAAAGAATATAGAAAGGAATAAGAAATTCTAATATGAGTTACAGAGCCAAAGTTCCCTGTCAAAATCAGTGCAATTTGTTGCATTCTATCAAACACAGTCACTGTTTTCATACATGCAAATATTGCTTGCATTATTACTGTATTTCTACAATTTAGAGTTGCAATGTCAATTATAGGTGAACAAAACCTTAATGTGAGAAGTCCATATAAACAAATTTTTATTTTTGACCACTTTGGAGTCTCCCATAATTTCCCACTCTATTCTAATAATTTTGAAGAAAATTATGTTTATACAGCAAGCATAATCTTAACGACTTCCTAATCATTTAATAGATAGAGCAAATTTATTATTTTTCTATATATAGTATCTTAAATTCCCTTTGTAAAGTCACAGTTTTAAAAAAATAATATGTCAAAATGTGTCTGAAAGTTTTCATAAGGAATCTTAAATTGAATTTTCTAAATGTTCTATTATTTATTGACCCGAGGCTAGAAAACCATGTCCAAGAAATGTTCTCCACCATATTTCACTGAAATACTATAAATTTGTGCAAAGTCTACTCTTTCCAAGGTCCCCAAAATATCCTAAGGTGACTTATGTAGAGCATATAATGTTCTTAGACTTTCAAGCCAAGAAAAAGGCCAAGAATTTGTATATGTTGCTTATGTTGATACAGTGAACCTTTGTCCATAGAGAGTGTCTGTCCTGCTTCATTGTTTCCAAATATGAGATTCCAAGCAAGGCTTTTGTTTTACAATTTGTGTAACTACATCTTGCTTTAGATTTTTTTAAAATATGACAGCTTGTTTTTGTACTAACCAAAACAAAAAATTAAATAGCCATGGAAGTAGTCTTGATAAAATGTTCTGAATCTTAGAGTAAATGGTAATAAGGTGGCAGAGATAGCACAGCAGGGAAGGTAAGGAACATGTAAGGGACACATGTAAGGAATTGCCTTACGTATGTGGTAGAACATGTAAAGAATTTCCTTACATGTGTGGTAGACCTGAGTTTGAGCACTACACCTTTTATGGCCATCTGAACCCACCAGGAGAGATCCTTAAGCTCAGACCCAGGAATAAGCCCTGAAAGAGAGAAAAGTATTTTATGCAAATTATCTCCCCACCTCTCCCTCCCCCAAAGAGAGAAAAGTAAATATCTTTATAAAGAGGTCTGGAAATCCAGCTCCACTCACCTGCCCTGACCTCAGTTCCTAGATTCTGTGCAATGAGTTAGTTTAGGACTGATATTGGAAGCTCCAGTGCAACTCCCAGAAACTTTGGGGTCTTGCATTTCTCAACTTTGAACTAGACTACAAAGCTATGATAATCGAAACTGTGTGATACTGGATTAAAAGATAGAACTGTAGGCCAATGGAACATAATTAAGAGTTGATATAAATCCCCAGTTTTATGGCAGTTAATCTATGATAGAGTAGCTAAGTATATGAATCATAGCAAAGAAAATCTTTCCAACAAATGGTGGTGGGAAAACTGGATTTAAAAAAATAAAATTAGAGCTATAACCTCACAGCATTCACAAAAGTAAACTCCAGATGGATTAAAGACCCCCAAGATTAGACCAATTCCCATAAAATAATTGAAAAAATATCAATGATATTCTCCAGGAAATGAACTACAGAGGTATCTCAAGATGCCCATAGAAGCCAAAACAGAAAAAATAAAATCAAAACCATGATCAAATGGTACTACATCAAATTTAAAAGTTTCTTCACAGCAAAAGAAACTTAAATTATAATTAAAGTCAGTAAACTGTATGGGATAAAATATTTATATAGAATATATCAGATAAAAGGCTAATATCCAGGATCTTTAATGCACTCACAAGACTCAACAACAAAAGATCCAATGGCCCCATCCAGAAATAAAAGGAGAGATGAATAGAAAGTTCTCCATAAAAGACATATGGATGACCAATGTACATGAAAAATTGTTCATCACCAATCATGATTAGTTGAAAGGCAAATAAAACAACTTTGAGATATAATCTTAGGGCAGTTAGAATGGCAAATATCAAAGAGCCTAAATAGTCTGGAAACAGTGTTGGCAGAGTTGTGTTGAGAAAGGAACTATTATCCACTGTTGGTGCAAATGTCATCTAATTCAATGTCATCTAGTTCCTCTATGGTAAATGGTGTGAGATCTCTCAGAGACATAGAAATCCCATATGACCTGGTAATAACACTTATTGGCATCTGCCTCTATAGCACAAAGACTTTAATTGAAATGTTTGTTGCGGCACTTAGTACAATAGTCATGATATGGAAACAATTCAAATGCCCAGCTGTGGATGAATGGATCAAGAAGCTGTGTATGGAATATTATGAAGCACTAAGAAAGAACAAAATTATGCAATTGGCCATTTTGGAACTGGAGGATAACATACTGAGTGAAGTCAGTCAGAAGGAAATAGAAACATGCAAGATGATTCTCACACATGTGGGATTTAATTTAAAGAACAAAGTACAAAGGCAAAAGAAACACAATGGAAGAACTGAGCCTCATAACTGAATAGGGGGTAGTGGAAGGGAAGAACTTTGGGGATTTTGCACGAGGAAGGTGGGTACACTGGTAGTCAGTGTAGTGTTGGAATTATGTACATAGGAAAACAGTCTTAATAGCATTGTAAATCACAGTAGTTCAATTAATTCAGAAGTTTCAAATAAAATGAAGGGCAATGTTACCTGCAGAAAAATAAACAAAATGTTCTTTTCTAGGAGACTGGAGAGATATCACAGAGGTTAAAACACTTGCTTTATGCACAGCCAACCTGTTCAATTCCCGGCACAGACTCTGGTCTCCAGAGCACCATCAAGAGTCATGATCCCTGAGCACTGCTGGGTGTAGCTTCCCCCCCAAAATGTTCTATTTTAGTTCACAAAAGCAGATTTTATTATATTGTTATAAGTTATTGATTAACAATCTTTGAAAAGATACAAAAAATTCTCAAGCAGGGCCATATAGATATTCTAGGATCTTCAAAGGAGTTACAGGTCAAAGAGGGCATTGCATGAGACTTGAAAGCCAACATCTAGCACAAGGGTGGCATGAAAAAGAAAGATTAGAAGGCACCCAAAGTTAGAAGATTAGGAAACACTGATATAGAGCATTAACAGAATATTAACAATATCCCACATTAATAGTTACAACAAAAGACTCCTGTTATTCATGCATTCAGTCCTACTATAATTACTTCCTACTCCAATGGATTTTGGTTTATATATCAACTTCTGTCCTCTGCTCTGATCTACAGTGTGCCCAGGAAATTCAGACTCCATTTATTTGTCATACAGTGTGAAAATTATCAAACTTATGTTAGCACAGCTGTGAAGCTAACGCCTAAAGTACTAGTACAAAACTTTTTCATGAAATTCTCATGTTCTTTAGTGAAGACACAAATTCCACCTGAAACAAACCTATTACAGAGACCGCAAGAAATCATCAGTATAAAATAATATGTAAATGGTGGTCTATGCTGATTTACTACTAATAATTCTCAAACGTCAATATTAAGATAATATATTGTTATATAATATTATGTTTTATGATAATTATGCCAACAATATGTTAAATGATAATAATATGTATCTTGTCACTTGTCTTGCCATTGCTCATCGATTTGCTTGAGCGGGCACCAGAAACACCTCCATACATCCTGTCAGATGCTAGTGTAGCCCAAGGGCTACTGCTTCCTCCAGGAACATGAAGAGCCTCAAACCACTTCAGGTCATGGGAATGAGGACTATAATTGTTACTGGTGTTTGGCATATCAAATATGACACGGGTAGCTTGCCAGGCTCTGCCGTGCGGGTGGGATACTCTTGTATCTGTAAATATGTATCTGTAAATATTTATCTGTAAATGATAGTCTCTTCCGGTGTTGCTGGCTCTGGTGGCTGGGAGCTTGCAGCCACGCCCACTGACATGGAGGTGGAGGAATGGGAGGAGGAGCCCAAATCCCCTCTCCAAGTCTGGCCAGCATGGCTCACCCCCCCTCCTCCGCCCCCTCCCCGCATGTGTGAGCAAATCCTTGGAGCTATGTAGAATATCATTTGATATGCCAAAAACCGTAACAATTATACACCTGATTCCCATGACTAGAAGGAATGGACTGAGGCTCTTCATGCTCCTGGAGTTCCTGATGCCCTTGGATTACACTAGCACACGACAGAACATATGGAGATGTTACTGGTGCCCGCTTGAGCAAATATATGAACAACGGGAAGACAAGTGAAGTGAAATGATAGTCTACAGTGATATGTATATACAGTCTATAGGTGATTAATATAACAGTAGTAAGTCTCAAATGTTAATAGTCTGATAATGGCTTATAATTAATGCAATAGATCAGAATTTCATTTTATTTGTATTCCTAAGGCATGAAATACAAAGTATACATGTTATAGCTCATTTAAAATATAGGTGAAAATTTTATAGAGGAATAAATATTGAAACATCACACAAAATAATTATGACATATAAATTATTCATGGCAAGAATATCAAGAGCTCAGCATGTATATAATAGGGATAAACATTTCTATTTTTTAACCAATAGGTTAAATTGTGACTGGTAATTTTATACTACTTTTGTCTTGTATCACTAGGCAAAGCACTTGATAAAAACAGCACAACCTGATGGAAATATTTTTAAGAGTTGCTATGAGTGTTTTCCCTAAGGGAAAATTGTATTATAAAAAGTGAAATAAATAGCAAAACTTTAGGTACTTCCCATAAATTGTACAGTTCTAAAATATTTATGTTATTAATAGCATTATACCTGTACAAATTTATCTAAGTCAGGCGAATTTGAAAAATCTCCTCAAGGTGAAAGAGTAAGTCACAATGATTTTTTCAGTAGATACTCTCTGGGAAATCTTTTAGGTGTAGACAGTATCTTGAAAGGTTTTCTTTCTTTTAATTTTCTGTACTTAGATTATAAGAATACAAAAATCAGTGAAAATTGTTAAGGTATATTTGAACACTTAATTAGATAGGATGAAGGTGCTACATAAAGAATAGTAAATTAACTTATTATAAAGTATTAAAATATAATGATATTAGTATGATCATAAAGACCCTTAGCTCTTCCCAAGTAAGGTGTTTTGTATTGGTGGTGGTTTGGATGGGGGGAGCGGTGGCACACCAGGTGGAGCTCAGGGCTTACTCCTGGCTCCACACTCAGCTCCTGGAGGGCTCCTGCCGCTTACGAAGAGAATCCCGCTGTTTGAACCCAGGTTGACTAGGTGCAAGGCAAATGTGCTATTGCTGTACTATCACTCTGGCCCCAAAGAACCTTGATTCTTTTCTGAGACAGAATATTTGTGATGGCAGATGGCTAAAATAATTTGAATAGTAGAGAAGGAAAATTCTTTCAATTAATAGGGAAAAAGTTAACCAGTGGGACAAACTTGACTATGATTTTATCACCTTTGATTTCTTTATTTCAAACCCGAGTACTATAAGCAAGACGGGTAAAATTTACTTTGAAATCAATTTTTTAATTTTAATATTGCAATAATTCTTGGGAAATCCAGAAGCTCAAATAACTTTGTTTCTTGCCTGAAACCCAATTCCAAATTTTTTTACAATAGTCCAAAAATGTAGTTTTATTTCTCAAGAGCAGGTACACTAAGCCCACCACAGGACAGCCGAATTTTCCCTCTTTCTACCCCCACAGGTTATATTTCTGTTAGCGTTATTTCAGGATTGTCAAAAAAATTATAAGACATTTTTAAGATGCTATCTCTATTAAAATTTCAGCACACATTTATCATTATTACAGTAAAGTAAATCAGTAAGGGAATTTTAAGTTTTCAAGATTCAACTCCCAGGCCAGGGTAGTGAATATTGATATAATTAACAGTTTCTTTGGGATCCTTGATTTTACAGGTATTCTGAAATAGAAAAAAAGATAAAACACCTGAAAATCTATTCTTTTTGGAAAACAATTATTATGGACTACCATAAATTTCCACTATAAAATAAAACTCAGGAGATGAAAAACACACAGACAGTGTCATATTTAATCATTCATATTTCTGTGACTTCTAACAAAAGTACTTTCATTTCAAAGGAAAAAATAGAGGTAGAAAAGTAATAGCTATATCATACCACTACTTTTATAAAGAGACAAAATTAACATGTTCATTAGTAAAATTAAAATAACAAAGGTAATAAATTTCCATAGGATCTGAGAAGTAAATAAACTTGAAAGTATGCCTAATAATTAACCAACACTTTTTCTGTGTTCTTTGTTATAAATTACCCAGTTATTAAATAACCATTGATCATTCAATATTGATTTCCAATATACACATATTCAATATTTAAATATTCTTAAAACAATCTAATTTTTATATTACCTAAAGTTTTGTGGAGTTACATTCAAGTTGACATACTTAAAATATGATAATGTTGAAATAAAGTTGTAAACATAATGATACAAATATTGAGCACAAATTTATATTTCTTATTATTTTAAATATTGTATAGGAGTTATGTTAGCTAACTTGACCAGTAGTTTTGAATAATTTTAAGTGAATCCAAGCACAAAAAAAGGATATTATATTAAACTTAACTCTGATAAATCAGAAAACATCTAAAAAACATTATTATACAAGGGGCTGAAGAACTAGTACAGCAAGTAGGGCATTGTTCTTCCATATGGCCAACCCAGGTTCAATCCCCAGTCCTACCAAGAGTAATCCCTGTCTACAGTCAGCAGTAAGCCCTGATCATAGTGGGTTGAGGCTCAAAATTTAAAAAAATTGTTTTTTAATTATTATAATACCTGGCATACCTGGTATGCCTGATCCAGAGACTCAGAACACGGGGCAGAGCTGCTACCAGCTTTCCCTATGCCCAGCTGATCATGAAGCGCCCAGGAGGGAAGGCAGGTTCTAGCCCTGGCCTGAGCAGAGGCTCACAAGAAACCAGAGAAACCCCCACTTCATAAGGACCACCATTTTCAACATCTGGACTCCACAGCTCCACCCAAGAGATAAGCAAATGTCTCCCCATTGTGCAGTTCATCAATAAATGCAGAAGATGAGAGGCTACTACAAGAGTATCTATCTCACTCACACGGCAGAGCCTGGCTACCCTTGTCGTATTTTATATGCCAAAAACCAGTAACAATTATAGACTTCTTTCCCATGACCTGAAGGAATGGTTTGAGGCTCTTGTTCCTGGAGCAAGCAGATGCCCTTGGGCTACACTAGCATGTGACAGGATGTATGGAGATGTTATTGGTGCCCACTCGAGCAAATCGATGAACAACGGAAAGACAAGTGATATAAGTGATATTATAACAGTTTTCTGTTATATCTATTTACCTTAATTGTAAACTTAAAATTTCAAAACTTCTAAGTTAATTCTATAAAAATACTATTTAAATATATGACATAGAAACAATAAAATCTTTCATTTTCAGATTTTCTTGAAAGTTTATAAGTATTTATCAAGAATATATTTATATTAAGATTCTATTGGTCAATCAGAATGGAGTTTCTTTAAGTTAGGAGACTTTTGACTCTAATTTATTACTACCAGAGAGATAGAAAAGGATTATATACTCATACAAAAGAGATGTAAAAGCCTTTTGTATATTATCATTCTGTCTTAATATATAGACATACAAAGAGCTTATAGCCTTAGTTATGAACATTAATCATCATTCAAAACTATTAAAAACCAGCAGTCCATATATTAAAAATTACGTGAAGGACTTAACAGACTTAATATGAGCTTAAAGTAGAAGTGTGGGCAAATAAAGGAAAAAAGGTGCTGCCAAATAAAACTGTTGTATCTCATCAGAGAAAGTATAAATCTTGGTAATTTGTTAATTTATTGAACAACAATCAAAAAGATTAGGCAATAAAACCAATTTCCAAGTCACAGCTGCTAGCAATGGTGAATAATTTATCCAATTGTAAAAGTTTCAAAGCACAAAACAAAAATAGTTTAAATGGAAAAATTTAAAGAAACAGTATAGCAAAGTGAAAGTTCTCTGTTACTGAGGATGTACCTCTGGGAGCCAAGAAGACAAATACCTAGTTTTAAATTGCCCGTAAGTTATAACACTTCTCCAGCAGCACACGCTACTCAGTCACTGATGAATCCGTTGGGAACCACAGTGAACCTCTAAAATCTTTACACGATAATTGCCTAAAAGGAATGAAATCCTGGCTTTCAAAATATATAAAATAAATGTGCTAAAGGTTTGATTTAATTTATTAATTATGAAAGAAACTAATAATCATATGTGGTTCAAAGGAGAATTTGAAAGTAGAATATAATCAGGGAGTAAGCACAGTTCAAATTAATTTCAGAGATGTAAAAAGGTCTCAATATAGAACAATTTTTTTTTCCTTTTTGGGTGACTTCGGTGATGCTCAGGAAATACTTCTGGCAGTGTTGGGGGACCATATGGGATGCCAGCATTGAACCCGGGTTGGCCACATGCAAGACAAACACCCTCCCTGCTGTGCTATTGCTGTGGGGGGACCCTCCCATAGTAATTAATTTGCTTCTTTGTAATTTGCATATTTGTAGATAATATTTTCATCATTACTTGTCTACAATCTGAATACTTATAAAATGGCACATGAACAATGAAAGAAATAAGCTAGGGTGGAGAGGCAGCTCTGGGCACCTTCTAATTTTGTCTTAACCATTTCACTATTTTTACATTTTTTTTCTGCTGCTGAATAAAAGAGGTGTCCTTTAGAGGCCGGACTTATAGTACAGCAGGGGAGGGCATTTGCCTTTCACACAACCTACCCATGTTTGATCCTCAGCATCCCATATGGCCCCCCATTTTATCTTCCCTTGCAAGGCATAAGAAATTAGTGGCAAGAGGAAAATATCAAAGCTTCTTTGTATTCTTAAATGTTTTGCAATATCTTCCTCTCTTCCTGTAGAACAAGAGCATAAACTTTCCTTGGTTTTTTACATTAAATATTGTTTTGTTTTGTTTTTTTTTGCTTTGTGGGTCACACCAGACTTGTTACCCTGGCTCTGCACTCAAGAATTACTGCTGACAGTGATCAGGGCACCATATGGGATGCCAGAATTGAACCCAGGTTGGCTGTGTGCAAGGCAAATAATTTACCTGCTGTACTATTGCTCCAGCTCCTAAAATATTGTTTTTGTTCATGAAATTCTTGTCTTTTTTGTACATCAAATATTTAAAAGGTCAATTGACTGTCATTTTCCAATTACAGATTTCATTTAATCATTTTATCATATCTTTATTCTCTTACATGAGTCAAGTCTTGTCCTCAAAGGAGTTTCATAGGAATGTACAAATATGGTTATACCAGTTTTATCATTTGAAGTGAGAGAAAAATATATGATATGGTTTGGTTTTCTCCTTTTTTGGTGGTAGGGAACAGTTTGGGGAAACAGCCAATAAAGTTCAGAGACTATTCCCAACTGTTGGTGGGGATCATTCCTGGCAGATTGCAGAAGGGAGCTCCAGGGCATTGACCAGGCAAAGCTGCAAGGTGGCCTTTTGCACCATCACTCTATTCTGACAGGATTTGAAAGTGTACAAAAAACCTTTCATATAGCCCATTGCAGACAAGTACTTTCTCCAGTCCAAAACAGCTCCCAGCGAGACATTTGTGTTTACTATCCTGTGATCACCTGTGTTTGCAGAACCCTGCCCTTGGTATTCTGCTGTTAGTTCAACAGAGTCTAAATGAACAGGAACCTGGGAAACTGCTTTGGTTTAAGATATTCTCAGTAGCAACAAAAAACAGGACCTTAAAACTCTGCCTTGAAGTCAGTCATTTCTTGGGAAAAAACTTCAGGTGGGAAATAAAAATGTCTTTATACACTTTGTCTTTTTTAAATGTTTGCTACAATATTGAGACAAGAAGACAATTCACTTATTGCCAATAATTTGCATGGGCTTGACTCATTAGCAATCTGATTTATGCTTTTTTAGGTTCAGCCAGGAGACAACTCTACTAGAACTCCTATACAGACAGATCTCTACATTCAAGCTGTCATTTTTGACCACATTTCTAGAAGAAAGACCTAATTACCAACATCTTAGATGGCAGATTTAAATGAATCCTGTAACCAGAAGACAATTACTGAAGGAGAACCCTGTAGATGGAATAATGAAAGTTAGTAAACAAATTAGAGTGAAACCCATCTTCTTGTTTGTCTTTCAATTATACAGCTAGCCTCTTAATCTAACTTGAGTTTTTTTTTATTTTTTTTACTCCTGAGAACTGATGTTGATTATAACAATGCATCGGAGAAAATCTTGTTGCTATTTCAAAGATACGGTAATTAGTGACATATTTTGTAGCTCAATTTTTCCAAAACAAAATGTCCCAAGTTTCTACGTTGCCAAATCATATGGACCAATCCTTATGCCATATGGCCTGAAATAGTTGAATATTGATAAGGATTTGCAAATTTAAGGACAGTCATGAGTTAATATAAATGCAAGGCTTCCAACAGCACCAAAGGAGTAAATAAAATCTGAAACATTTTCTGATTAGTGCACAAATGAGATGAAAGCTGAAAGCATCTAATATATTCATTCTGGACTCTGATTCCCATAAAAAGGAAGCTGAGAAAATAAAGTCTAAAATGAATCACAGCATTTTAGAAAAATTGGAACTTCATAAGGGAAAAAGAATGTATTCTTATAAGTGTCCATGCAGGAATTTTTAGTGCAGAAATATATTATTCAGAGGCCACTTGTGATTTAAAGGCAATAATTGTGGCACTAACACTGTAGCTCAGTGGTAGGATATATGCTTCACATATGAGAACTTGATTCTATTGCCAGTATACCTAAAAATGTAGAATTTCATTAATATTTAGTTCTTTCACCTCTTCCCATTCTGTTCTTAATTTTATCGAAACAATGTAGTGTAAAAGCAATTTGGGGGTGCAAGCCAGGTGGATATTTGCACTGTGTACATGAAGTGACAGATGTCAGACCAGAGTATCAGAGAGAGGAAGAATGTATCTATGGAGGAGTTCATTGTTTGGCACAAGATGTCAAAGCCCAATCTTGACTAAAGGATAGTGTTGAAGTCAATTCCCTGTACTATAAAGCTATACAAGATGGTATGTAACTGCAATAAAAGCATGCTTTCAGAGCAAAAAAGAATAGAATTGAAAGCTCAGAACCATCTGGACTTCAACAAATGGTATTGGGAAACTGGTTAGTCACACACACGTAAAAGTGAAATTGGATCCCTACATACATAATATATACCTTGATGTTACTTAAAAATAGCTTAAAGACCTTGCTGTTAGATCCAAATCATAAAATATCGGGAAAGTATAGGGAGAACTACCTATGATTCGATTTTAGGGGTACCTTAAATGATTCAACTTCATTGGTAAAGAGAATACAGATAAAAATGATCAAATGAAACTACAACAAACTAAGAAAATTCTGGAGAATGGAGAGAGAAGCTTCATACATTTGTCTTGCATGTAACTGACCCTGATTTAATATTTGACTACAACCTCTTGTTCGAAGAAGTTATCCCTGAGCACTGCTGGGTGGAATCCCGCCCCCAAAAAATGAGAGAGAGGAGTCAAACACTTCCTCAAGAAAACATATGCAAGCATATGAAATATTGCTCACATCAGTGATTACCAGAAAAAATGCAAATGAAGAAGAAATAACTTCACTCCAGGAAGAGTAATCGATACCAAAAATAACAGCTAGGAAAAGAACTTGCTAGTTGGTGAGAAGAAACCCTAATTCACTTTAATGCGATTCTAGACTATCTACAGAAAACAGTATGAAGATTTCTCAAGAAGCAATCATGTCTTAGCAATTCCTAGGAATTGCTATGTCCTAGCAATTCCACTCCTGGATCTATCCCAAGAAGGAAAAAAAATACTGATTAAGAAATACATATGCATACAAGAACACCGCCAGGAGTGAGCCTGGAAACAGCCCAAATGTTCGACAGCTGATGAGTGGATAAAGAAACTATGGCATACTTCCATAACGAGACACCACTCAGCTGTAAGGAAAGATAAAAGTGTGTCTTTTACCACATGACACCAAATGATAGGTGACATGTTAAGTAAAATAAGTCAGAAGGAATGGACAGATGTCCACTAATTCAACTTATGTGTGATGTAAGGAAAAACAAAGCATGGGGCAGGCAGTGTCCAGAACAAGCCCAAACTGCTGGGCTGTGACAACAGAAATGATTGTTGTCTGTTGACAACATACAACAGAAAAGATGTAACCAAGATGGGGTGGGGCAAACAAGGAGAAACCTAAAGATAGGAGTAGCAGATTTTGTCACTTTGGTGGTGGCGGGTGTACAGTAATTTTGTATATGTAAAGCATAAGTATTAACACCTTTGTAAGTCATGTTGCCTTGGTAATAAAATGAATCATTAGTAATTGATAATACATATAAGACATATTATAAATTGTTGTCAATGCATACTACAGATACTATATATACATATATATTGATGTATATAAGCATGTGTATTTTCTCCCTCTTCTTTTAGATTCTCAGAGCAGCAACAATCCTAAATCAGTTAAAACACCAAACACACAGATCCTGCTTATCAATAGCGTTTTCTATCATTTTTTGCTTTGTTTTTTGGATGAATTACTGATTTCAAGACAGAGGCAGGGAAAATAAAAACCTAAATCATGTTTTAATTCCACAAAATAAAGTTCTTTAAAAATAAGGTTTTTATTGATTAAATCTGGGTCAGTTTGTGCAGCAAAATAAATAATGATAAAAATACATAAATTAGTAAGCCACAAGTTCATACATTGACAAAAATAAATAAATGGAAATTTTGATGAGGAATGACATATTTACACAGAATATCAAAAATTTTATTAATTACAGAGGGAACACTGGAAAAGCCTGGAAGACTCATCATTCAGTAAGTGATCAAAGAGAGTATGATCAGTAACAAGACCAAATGCATTTATTTCTGACTGAATAAGATGCAACAGAAAACCAGTTTCCTTTCTGTGAGAGCTTTGCCAAAGTTAAATAACCTGAATCTAATCAAGAGAAAAATCACACAAACTCAAAACCAGAGGATGATACAAAATAATTGGTATGAGACCATCAGATGTGTCTCAACATCATTAAAGTTAGAAGAAAAACCTGAAAAATCTTATCCCAGAATAAGAGAGATTAGAGAGAGATGACAGTCCAATGAAACACGTGAACCCATGGAACATGGGTGAGTATTAAATGACTTCTGAAGAGTAAAATACAGTACTATAAAAACGTGTGTTTGTCCTGATTTCAATAATTATGTTGTGGTTATATATGAAAATGTGCTTGATTGTAGGAAATTGCTTTAAAACATTTGTGGATCAAGAGCATTGTGTCAGCAAATTATTCATAAATGTTTCCAGGGGAATAAGAACTTTGTTGTTATACTTGCCACTTTTCTCAAAATCTGAGATTATTTGAAACCAAATATTTAATGTGCTGCACTTATAAATTCAAAGGCCCTCATCCTTTGAGTTTAAGTATAATGCATACATTTTACTGCTCTAGTTATAGGTTTAGTGAATTGTTAATTATTTTATGAGTTCTTTAGAGTGTACTTAACCTAATTCCTTAAAATATTTTAAATTTCATCTACTAAATCCATTGTGTTGATTTTCTAATTTCAAGTGTTCAACTAACAAGGTTCATATAGGTTTAATAGTGCCTGTAAATACAATATATTAAATTTTATAAGGATTACCTAAATTCCTTGAAAGTTTTCAATGATTTAAATATTTATAAATTTTCAATTTAAAATCAAGTCTTAATTATTCCATTATCACTTTGGGGGAACCAGAGAGATAGTACAGCAGGTAAGATTTTTACATTAATGACGCATGTAGACCTAGGTTCCCTCCATGGCACTCTATATAGTCTCAGAGATCACTTGCCAAGAGTGATCTCTGAGCTCAGAGACAGTTAGCCCACACACAACCAGGGTGTCCCAAAAACAAACTGAAAAATTAAACAAACAAAAGTAAAAACGAAATACTCTTTTTTGGGGTCTTGACCCAGATCTGACCGTGATCAGGCTTATTCCTGGCTTTTTGTTCAGGTGTGCTCAGAGCTCACCCCTGACAGCCATCTTGAGAGATTATATGAAGTGTCTGGGATCAAATCAGGGTTGTCCTATGCAAGGCTAAAGTTTAAAGACCTGTTCTATCTAACTCATCAAATGTCACGTTTTAAATTGGAATAGCAATACTTGAGTATTAAATGCTCTAAAATTATGAGTATATTAAAATCTTTAGCTGTTTTAATATTCTAAAGTATAACATTCAAGTAATTTAAAACAACATAGTTACAGAGTGCTCCTGTATTGAACCCCAAGATTCAGGACACTACAATTCCAATTATATCATCACAAGTAATTTTTACTTTCCTTTCTGAGTTGAATTTAGTATTCATAAATACTAACCATAGATTGGATTTGGGTTTGGGGGTAAAATTGGTTCACTATAAACACCATAGAAAAATATAAAATTCTGGGTGGCATTTATTATTAAAAGATATTCATTTTCTGATAGCTCTGGAGACTGGTACTTTACTACCAAGATGTCTTCACATTTAGTTCTTTTTCTGATCTGTCTCCTATGCTAACGCATGATAGCTATCTTATACCATCACATAGTACTCCCTCTATTTACACATTCCAGGTGACTTTCCAGGACCCCCAAATTTCTCTTTTTCTTTGGTTTTGTTTCTTTGAATTTGGGGCCACAATCAGTTGTGCTTAGGGCTTACTTCTGGCTCTGTGCTAAAGAATCATTCCTAGTGATGTTCAGGAGACAATAAATGGTATTAGGAATTGAACTAGGTCAGTTGCATTCAATATCAACACCTTGTTATCTTGTCCCCAAATTTGTTGTTCTATAATTTTAACTTAATCACACCCTTCCATACTCTATATCAATGTACAGTCATATTATGAGGTGAGGCAAGGCAGAAATTCAGCTACAACTTTTGGAGGACAGTCATACTATGATCGATGGAGTACAAATACCCATTTTACTTTTCTCATGATTAGGCAGAATTAGTAAATTCTAAATTAAGTCTAGACATCTCCGGCTCCAATATTGTAACCTTCTAATGGGAATTACTTTGTTGTTCATGATTCCTGAATCCAAGTCTAGAACTATTTGAGTTTGCAGCACCCACCCAGTTTGATTAATCCTCAATGAATCTCTGGAAGGTCTTATTTCATGTCTCATTTATTTTCATATTCTTTCTGCCAGCATAATAACAAGGTTTATCAATATTTATGTGACATTTGCATTGATATCTCTAGTCTTGCCTTGTTCTGCTGTCATAGTTCTTAGGTCAGGAAAAAATGTAGCTATTAGAAACTAGAAATTCCATTGATGAAAGTTTATTTAGGTGAATTTTACCAAGCAAATAAAACCATTAGAAAAATTATTTGCATACATTTAAGATACAGTCAGACAATGATACTAATCTGAAGCTGTATGGTTAAGTATGAAGTCAAAAAATGGACGATATGAAATCTATGTGAGGACAGACAGAACTCTGGGCCAAACACAGGACCAGAGAATAAGCTCGCCAACTGAACGGAAATGAAACAAGAAATTGAGCAATGCAATAAAGAATAAAGAGATTAAGAACCAGACTATTTGGCAAGCTGATATTGGTAAATGGCCAAATCACTTTATCTCTCCAGACTTTGGCTCTTAAAGGTTCCTTCAAAATCCAAAACATCTATGATTTCTCATTGCTGTTTTTCTAATCTATTTATAGACTCCATCAACTGAATAGAATAATCTTGCAAGTTAAGTATAATTTCCCCCAAATATAGTTCATGACATTATCCATGAGTGTTGCAAGTGGCAGAATTCCTACTTTAACTTATTTGTTTTCTTCTATACGTAAAATGGTAGGTGAGTCCCATCCTCAAATACATGATCATTTAATCTTTTATAAAGGAGCAAAAGGTAAATAAAGTCTCTTCAACAAGTGGTGCTGCGAAAACTGGGAAGCTACGTGTAAAAAAATAAACTTAGACGTCTGTCTAACACCATGCACAAAAGTCAGATCTAATTAAATTAAAGATCTCAATACCAGACCTGAATCCATAAAGTACATTGAAGAAAATACAGGAAATATCGTCCACAATATTGAAGCTAAAGGCATCTTCAAAGATGAAACACCACTAACAAAGCAATTGGAAACAAAGATAAACCTATAGGACTAAATGAAACTAAAAAGCTTCTTCACCTCAAAAGAAACAGCGACTAAAATACAAAGACAGTACACAGAGTGGGGAAGAATAATTACCCAATACCCATCTGATAAGGGGTTAATAGCAAGGATATATCAGGCACTAGTAGAAATTTACAAGAAGAAAAGGCAAGAAGAAAACATCCAACCCATCAAAAAATTGAGAGAAGAAATGTACAGACACTTTGACAAAGAAGAAATTCAAATGGCCAAAAGGCATATTAAAAATTGATTATCGTTGCTAATCATCAGTGAGATGCAAATCAAAACAAGAATGAGATATCACCTTACACCACAGAGACTGACATATCCAAAAGAGCAAGAACAAGTGCTGTCATGGATGCGGCGAAAGGGACTCTCACCCGTTGTTGATGGAAATGTGACTGGAATAGCCTTTTTGAAAAACAATATGGATATTCCTCCAAAAAATAGAAATTGAGCTCCCATTTGACCCAGCCATATCACTCCTGGGAATATACTCTAGGAGGCCAAAAACACACAGTAGAAACACCATCTGCACTTTTATGTTCACAGCAGTACTGTTCACTATAGCTAGAATCTGGAAACAACCAGAGTGCCAAAGAACAGACAACTGGATAAAGAAACTTTGGTACATTTACAAAAATGTATATCATGCAGCTGTTAGAAAAAACAAAGTTATAAAACGTGCCTATAGAGAACAACAAGTGCTGGCGTGGATGTGGAGAAAAGGGGACACTCATCCATTGTTGGTGGGAATGCCCACTGGTACAGCCTTTCTGGAAAACAATAAGGACATTCCTCCAAAGACTAGAAATTAAACTCCCATTTGACCCAGCCATACCACTCCTGGGAATATACTCTGGGAAGCCAAACATACGCAGCGGAAACACCATCCCTACTTTTATGTTCATAGTTGCATTATTCACAATAGCCAGAATCTGGAAACAACCAGAAAGCCTGAGAATCGATGACTGGATAAAGAAGCTTTGGTACATCTATACAATGGAATACTATGCAGCTGTTAGGAAAAATGAAGTTATAAAATTTGCCTATAAATGGATGGGCATGGAGATTATGTTGAGTGAAATTAGCCAGAAGGAGAGAGACAGATACAGAATGACTGCATTATTGGCATGACATAAATATATAGGTACATATTACGATACCAATATCCAAGGTCAAGTGAAACATGTATCAGGAGGTCTTGTCAAAGGTGGAAATTATCACAAATGTGTGGGAGTCAGAGGCTAGGTAAGAGAAAATGGAACAGTGTGCTAACAATTGTCTAGGGTACTAATACTAACCTAGAACTGAGCATTAAATGCAGGCAAAAAGATACACATGACAACCCTTTAATGTATGTTCTGTAATCCATAGTCTGGAAGGGAAGGAAAAGAGAAAGAGAGAGAAAGGGAAGAAATAAAGTACCTGCCATGGAGGCGAACTGGGGGGGGGTGGAGGGAACCGGGGACGTTGGTGGTGGGAGATGGGCACTGGTGGAAGGATGGGTACTGGAACACTGTATGACCAAATCCCAAATATGAATTTTTAATTGTATATCTTTGTGATTGTATATCTCACAGTGGTATAATAAAATACTTTAAAAAATAAAATTGCCTATAGGGGGCCGGAGCAATAGCTCAGCGGGTAGGGCGTTTGCCACGCTGGTCTGCCCGTGCCAGCCTGTGTTTGATCTCTGCCATCCCATATGGTCCCCTGAGCACTGGCAGGAGTAATTCCTGAGTGCAGAGCCAGAAGAAACCCCTGAGCATTGCCGGGTGTGACCCAAAAAAGCAAAAATAAAATAAAAAATGCCTATAAATAGATGGACAAGGAGAGGATCATGCTGAGTGAAATTACCCAGAGGGGAAAGGACAGATATAGAATGACTGCATTTATTTG
Organism: Cryptotis parvus; assembly: GCA_021461705.1. Taxonomy (NCBI): domain Eukaryota; kingdom Metazoa; phylum Chordata; class Mammalia; order Eulipotyphla; family Soricidae; genus Cryptotis; species Cryptotis parvus. The sequence goes on from JAJIBD010012068.1 coordinate 37,803, forward strand.
TGGGATATAAAAAGTTAGTAGGATACCAATATCCAAGGTCAGGCAAAACATGGATCAGGGTGTATTGTCAGTGGGTGGAATCTACCACAAGTGTGTGGGAGTCAAGGTTAGGTAAGACAGAGAATGGAACAATGTGCTAGCAATTATTGGAAATGATAATACCAACCTAGAACTGAGCATTGAATGTAGGCAAAGGGATGTACATGATAACCTTGCAATGTATGTATTGCAAGACACAATGTGTAAGAGAAGGAAGAAAGAGAGAGAGAGAGGGAGGGATAGAGAGAAGAGGCAAAATGCCTGCCATAGAAGTAGGGGAGGGGGAAGTAAGAGGGAATCAGGGGACATTGATTTGGGAAATGGATGCTGGAACACTGTATGACTGAAATCCAAACATTAACATCTTTGGAATTATATATATCACGGTGACATAATAAAAATTTAAAAAAATATTCTACAAGAATAGAATACATACATGCATGTTCACATACATGGGGCAGAGCTGCTACTGGCTCTCCCTATGCTCAGCAGATCACGAGGAGCCCATGATGGAACGCAAGTTCTAGCCAGGGCCTGCCATCCCAGCAGAGTCTCGCAAGAAGCCAGAGGAGCCCCCCACACCGTGAGAGCCGGCATTTTCCACATCCGGACTCCCCAGCTCATCATAGCTCCACCCAGCAGAAGAGCTGATCACAAACCTGGCTCATGAGAGTCCCACGATACAGCAGTCTTTTTTCAAGCCCAGCTCAGGTATGCCTGATCCAAAGACTCACATACATGGGGCAGAGCTGCTACCGGTTCTCCCTGTGCCCAGCTGATCACGAGGTGCCCAGGAGGGAAGGCGGGCCATCCCAGCAGAGCCTCACAAGAAGCCAGAGGAACCCCCAAACCATGAGGGCTGCCATTTTCCACATCCTGACTCCCCAGCTTGTCTGGTCAGAGCTCCACCCAGCAGAAGAGCTGAGCACAACCCCATTTATTTATTCATCAATAAATGCACAGATATGAGGCAACTACAAGAGTATCCCACCTGCACAGCAGAGCCTGGCAAGATACCGATGTCGTATATGATATGCCAGATACCAGTAACAATAATATATCTCACTCCCATGACCTGATGGAATGGTTTGAGGCTCTTTATGTTCCTGGAGCAAGCAGATGCACTTGGTCTACACTAGCTTGTTACAGGATGTATGGAGATGTTACTGGTGCCCGCTCGAGCAAATCGATGAACAATGGGAAGATAAGTGATACAAGTAATTCTACAATAAAAAAAAATATTGGTATGTGTTTATCACCCAAAAAGTAAAGAATATATAGATATTTTAAGCAGGATGATAATCAGACACTAAAACATTATTATAACTTCCACCAGTTTATCCCATTGCTTTGTTCCATCTTGGTATCATTACTTTCTTTCTGTAAAAGAGTATCTTTGTTTCTCCAGATGCACCTACTTACCCTCCCTGACTGTCTTCCCACTTTCGTTTACATTACCAATTAGCTGTCTCTTCTTTCCTCTCTTTTCTTCTCTTTAGTCCAAGTCCAGAATCTCAGAGAAGCAACACTTAACTCATCTTTAACTGGGAGTTCAGACTAAAATGTTCGAGGTCTAAACTGTTAAAACTTTAAAATCTTCCCCATAATTATATAATTATAATGACCTTGAGAGTAAGAGCTTTTAGGGATAAACACATAATTCTGATATAAAACAATGCATTAAATTAAATGTAACAGAGGGAGCATATAGGACTGAGAAAAAGATTAGGATGCTAAGGGACTTGGTCATTGGACCATCAACTTAGTCTTCTTGCAACTCTTGATGAGAATGGAAGGAAAAATATCAATCACAAAATAACCGGGTAATAATATGGGTAATATCAGTGATATAATTCATTTCTATGTGTGTCTTGTTCTTGTCTAGTTGTTTAAAAATGATAGATTAGTAGTACTCTTGTCAGAGAACAGTTCTTTTTGAAGTGTGTGAGGGAGGGTTTTTTGTTTGTGTTTTTTTATTGTTCTAGGCACCATCATTTACAATACCATTAATGGTAGGATTTCATGCATAAAACCATACAGTACCACAGCCCCCACTCAATTGTCTCCTTCCATCCATCCTTGTTCCCTCCCATCTATTTCCTCACCTTTCACCCCTGTGATAAGCTTCCTACTCAAGACTAGTTCTAAGTTTCTCTAGCCATTGAGCATTTGTTTCCCCCTACTTTTATACCCCATATAGAGAGAGAACTACTACAGCAATGAGATATCACTTCATACCACTGAGACTTTAACATATCACAAAGAAAAACAACCAGTGTTGGCATGGCTGTGGGGGAAAAAATAAATCCTAATTCAATACTGGTAGAATGTCCTTTAGGAAAACAATATGGGAACTTCTCAGAAAACTAGAAATTGAGCTTGCAACAACTTCACTTCACTTGATCACTTGATCACTTGACTTCCCGTTGATCATCGACTACTCGAGCAGGCACCAGTATCATCTCAATATGTCCTGTCGCATGTGAGATAGCTCAAGAGCAACATCCTGCTCCAGGAACATAAAGAGCCTCAAACAATTCCATCAAGTCATGGGAATGATATCTATAATTGTTACTGGAATTTGGCATGTCAAATACAACACAGGTGGCTTTGCCGTGCCGGTGTGATAATCTTCTAGTCACTGCAAAACAACTTCACTTAGGGTGTCTAATCCAAGGTCCCATAAACTCTATTTAAAAAAAAAACATTTGCATGCATTGCAGCGCTCTACACAATCGCCAAATTCTAGAAATCATTCAATTGTCCAAGAACAGATCAAGAACTGGATCAAGGGACTACAGTACATATAAACAATGGAATACTACTTACTAGGCTATAGGAAAGATGAAATTACAAAATTTCTGCTGTGTAGATACATCTTAAGAGTTTAATGTTGAGTAAAGTTAGTCCAAAGGAGAGGGCCAGACACAGAATGATCGCTACTGACTTGGACTCTTTTAATTGGATGAATCTTTTGTTCTGCTATGAACAAAAGACTTTACTATCACTTTAATTTCAAAATGCTTGTATACAAAATATATGGCCATCATAAGCAATCAAGTAATGCTTAATGAGCAATGCCACATTAATAAAAATAAAAATAAGGTGGGAACTTAAGGAAACATATTAGTATTAGTGCAGTGCCAGTAAGCCTTAAGCACTGCTGGGAGTGACCAAATTAAACTATAGATATACATATGTCTATATATTTAGTCAAAATGAATTAACTTGTAATTTTCTAGTTACAATCAAATTCTAGTTAATACAATATAATTAACTTGTAATATTTTAGTTACAAAATAACTGTACCTCACCATCAATCACCACTGAAGTGTGCAAATCCTCTAGTACCGTCCTATGACACTACGCATAGAATTGGATAGTTCTTCATTCTGGAGATAACCTGAGATCTGTTCCGTAGTTAGTAGCTATCCCTCCAAAATGGTGGTAGGGGGAAAACATCTGTAAACATTGGCAAAAATTGTATGGTTGAAAATATCTTTACGAATTGAGAACCACTGGTAGATGTTATGCATTTTTTGTTGATCAGCATCATAGCAGTAGATTCGTGAAACAATTTTATTTCTTCTAGCTTTGCAAATTTGGTGGAGGAGCTAGAGTACAGCAGGTAGGGCATTTTCCTTCCATGCAGCCAACCTGGGTTCAATCCCCAACATCCCATATGGTCCCAAGCACCACCAGGAGTAACTCCTGAGTGCAGAGCGAGGAATAATCCCTGAGCATCGTTGGATGTAACCCCCAGAAGAAGGCAAAAACAAAAAAATAGTTTTGCAGCAACTAGAAGAAAAGATAAACATATGGGACTACATGAAACTAAAAAGCTTCTGCACCTCAAAAGAATCAGTGACTAGGATACAAAGACAGTCCACAGAATGGGAAAGAATATTCACCCAATACCCATCTGATAAGGGGTTAATATCCAGGATATATCAGGCACTGGTAGAACTTTATAAGAAGAAAACAAACAACCCCATCAAAAAATGGGGTGAAGAAATGAACAGAAACTTCAACAGGGAAGAAATTTGAATGGCAAAAAAAAATATGAAAAAATGCTCATCATCACTAATCATCAGAGAGATGCAAATCAAAACAGCAATGAAAAATCATTTTACAACACAGAGACTGGCACATATTCAAAAGAGCAAGAACAACAAGTACTGGCATGGATATGGGGAAAAGGGGACACAAATCCATTGTTTGTGGGAATGCCGGCTGGTACAGCCTTTCTGGAAAACAATATGGACATTCCTCCAAAGACTAGAAATTGAACTCCCATTTGACCCAGCCATACTATTCCTGGGAATATACTCTGGGAAGCCAAAAATACGCAGTGGAAACACCATCCCTACTTTTATGTTCATAGCAGCATTATTCACAATAGCCAGAATCTGGAAACAACCAGAAAGCCTGAGAATAAATGACTGGATAAAGAACTTTGGTACATCTACACAATGGAATACTATGCAGCTATTAGGAAAATGAAGTTATAAAATTTGCCTATAAATGGATGGGCATGGAGAACATTATGTTGAGTGAAATTAGCCAGAAGGAGAGAGACAGATACAGAATGACTGCATTTATTTGTATGACATAAATATATATGTACATATTATGATACCAATATCCAAGGTCAAGTGAAACATGTAACAGGAGGTCTTGTCAGAGGTGGAAATTATCACAAATGTGTGGGAGTCAGAGGCTAGGTAAGACAGAAAATGGAACAGTGTGTTAACAATTGTCGAGGGTACTAATACGCACCTAGAACTGAGCATTAAATACAGGCAAAAAGATACACATGGCAACCCTTTAATGTATGTTCTGTAATCCATAGCCTGGAATGGAAGGAAAAGAGAAAGAGAGAGAAAGGGAAAAAAAGTACCTGCCACGGAGGAGGGCTGGGGAGGGGGGAGGGAACCAGGGACTTTGGTGGTGGGAGATGGGCACTGGTGGCGGGATGGGTGCTGGAACACTGTATGACCAAAACCCAAATGTCAACTTTTTTAATTGTATATCTTTGTAATTGTATATCTCAAGATGGTATAATAAAATACTTTTTAAAAAATAGTTTTGCAAATATTTTGAATAATTATGAATCTCAGTTCAGTTTACTAGATGCTCACTAGCAGAGATTCATTTTTATATAACTGCTATTAAATGCATTAGTTTGTTAAAAGGAAATTTTGCATTGTTCACAGTATTTTATGCCAGCTGCCTTGAATACATTTAAGTTAATGACATAGTAACTAGGAACTAAATTTCAGTTGATCACAGCCTGGAAATATACTAAATAGTCATAGCTTCTCTTTGGTAGGTTTCAGTTTCTAGTAGCTCAACAAAATGTATCACTTGATCACTTGATCACTTGAATCCGTTATTCATCGATTTGCTCGAGCGGGGCCAGTAACATTTCCATTGGACCCTATCATGTGCCAATGTAGCCCAATGGCATCTGGTTGATTCAGGAATATGAAGAGCCTCAAACCGTTCCTTCAGGGTCTTTACAAGGAAGTCTGACCATCTTGTAGGTGGGCGGCCACGTGATCTTTTGACATCCCATGGGATCCAGTCGGTAATGGCTCTAGTCCAGCGGTTGTCTCCAAATCGCATTACATGTCCAGCCCATCTGATTTTCGATGCCTTGGCAAACGAGACAGCATCCCTGATTCTGGAATAGCGACGGAGGTCAGAACTCCGAATTCCTTCTCTCACTTGAGTGAGGCGTGATATTCCAAGCATAGCTCTTTCGATTCCTCTCTGTGAGACCCGAATATAATACTCATCCTGCTTTCGTAGGGCCCAGGTCTCTGAGGCATATGTTAATGCAGGGAGAACAGTGGAGTCAAAGAGATGTGCCCGGAGCCGGAGGTTCTTTGTCCTTTTAGCTATTTCTTCGATGCCTTTGAAGGCATTCCATGCCGCTCTCTTCCTCCTGCGCAGCTCAGGTTTTAGGTCGTTCATCATGTTGATTTCTCGACCTAGGTACACATAACTGCTGCATTCAGAGATGTTTTTTTTCCATTGGGGAGTGAATGGGGCCTGTGGAACTAGTTCATTCTTCATGAACATAGTTTTCTTTAGATTCCGCTGTAGACCTATCTTTCCACATTCTCCGTCAAAGTCAGCCAGCATTTGTGCCGCTTGGCTAATGTTTGGTGTTATTAGAACAATGTCATCAGCGGAGCGGAGGTGGTGTAGTTGCCGACCATCTATCTTCACTCCCATTCCTTCCCATTCTAATTGCTGCATGATGTTCTCGAGGGTCGCACTAAAGAGTTTTGTTGAAATGGTATCACCCTGTCGAACCCCCTCTTTTCACATTAATGATCACTTCTTTGTAGAATGGTGAGATCCTGGTGGTGAATCACTAATACAGCTCACGAAGGATCTTGATGTATTGGGTTTGAACACCCTGTTTGGCTAGGGCTTCGATGACTGCTTCAGTCTCCACAGAATCAAAGGCTTTCTGTAAATCAATGAACGTGAGACAGAGCGGCATCTTGTACTCCCTACAAACCTCAATGAGCTTGGTTACCATGTGGATATGGTCGATGGTGCTGAATCCTTTCCGGAAGCCTGCTTGCTCGCATGGTTGTCCTTCATCTAGTGTTCTGCTAATCCTGTTCAGGATGACTCGTGTAAACAGCTTTGTAGATGACAGACAACAGGCAGATGGGGCAATAGTTGCCGATGTTGGTAATGTCTCCCTTCTTGAACAGTAGAACTGTCCTGCTGGTTTTCCATTGGGAGGGCACCTTGCATTCGAACAGGTAGCGTGTGAAGAGCCGAGCTAGTGTATTGATGAGTACCGATGGCAGATTCTTCAGGTGTTCGGGTCTGACTTTGTCTGGGCCTGGTTCTGTTCCCTTCTTTACCGATGAGATGGCATGTCAGATTTCAGAAGGGAGAACGTTGGGAATGACATATCCATCCTGTGGAATTTGATATGTGTGCAGGTAGATGTGGCTATCAAAGAGATTTGAGTAGAAGTCCTGGATAATCTTCTCCATTGCCTTTCTGGAAGATGTGATAGATCCATCAGGGGCGTCGGAGGGCAGTCATCTTGCTCTTATAGTTGGCAAAGGACAGGCGGGCAGTGCAAATGCTTTTCCCGGCTTCTGCTGCATCTTCCAGTATTTCTGTTCTTCTGTCTTTGAGGTCTTCTTTTATCGCTTCTCTGCACCGTTTAGCAAGCTTGGACGTTAGCATTAGGTCTCCTGAGGCTCATGCCTTGCCACATTGGCGAATGAGCTCGAGAGTTTCTGAAGACAGGCGTACTTTTTGTCTTTCTCTCGGCATTCTTCGCACAATCATGGAGGTGCTGAACCAGTCGGTTGTATTCTTCATCGATGTCGCCAATGATGGTATCTTCCCATGTTGCTGCAATGGTGCCAAAGAGTTCCCAGTTTGTGGTCATTCTGGAAGTTCTCTTCTTAAACTTTGCAGCCTTTTCTCCCCGTTCTGGAACAAAATGTATGTCAGAAGTAAAACCTGTTGATGCATATCAGTCCTTAACAAGTCTTTGCTTTACATTCACATCTCTCTATGGTCAGTTTAGATTTTTAGTTTCTTTAATGCTGTACTTTCTATAATATTACACTTTATATATTTCATTGATAGATGCTACCAAGAGCTTTCAAGTAATGCTTCTGCTCTCCCCAGTTCTTGTCACTTTGAGTTCTATTTTCATAAGAAACTTTATTAAAAAACACAACTGTCATATTTGAAAAATGGGCAATATTTAATTTCTAAATGTCCCATAACAATAAAAATGATCACTACTGAAAATGCATCTTCTTTTCAAATAATTTGTGAAAAAATATGGATTAATATGAATTTTTAGGCTGTAGATGAATGGTAGCCAAATATGCATAAAAAAGTACAAGTATATATGTATTTAATTTTCCTTCAGGAAATAAAATCAGTGCATATTTTCTGATCTATGTAATGAGTAATAATTAAAAGTGAAAGTAATGGGCTGGAGTGATAGCCCAGCGGTAGGGCGTTGCCTTTGCATGCGGCCAGCCAGTGCCGGCCTGGGTTCGATCCCGGGCATCCCATATGGTCCCCCGAGCACCGCCAGGAGTCATTCCTGAGTGCAGAGCCAGGAGAAACCCCTGAGCAACGCCGGGTGTGACCCAAAAACCAAAAAAAAAAAAAAAAAAGTAATTTATTCTCTTTTCTTGATAACTTATTTATACCATAGTTGGAACATAACATTGGAAGAATCATGCTGTCTCTTACTTGCAAGAAATAGAAAACAGCATATCACAAAGTAAGAAACAGCATGTCAAATTAAAAGATTAATGAATTTACAAACTGAATTTTAGGTTTTAATTTTCCAAGTATTTTAAAATTTGCACATATCAAATTAAAAGATCAAAGAATTTACTAACCAAATTTTAGATTTTAATTTTCCTAGTATTTTAAAATTTTTTCAGTACTTTTATTTTCAAATTGTCACTGTGAAAAATTATTTACTGTTATAATTATGAGGAATACCAATGTAATTTTAAAAATGCATGCTCAGGCAGCTAAAAACTTAGAAAATCAGAAATAAATCAAGGAAAGTTAGAGAAAACAGAAAGAAATCAAGGAAAGTTGGCATCAAACAAATAAAGAACAAGTGATATAAACCTGCGTTATTGAGTTCTTGCATCCAAATTGGTGAATTTCTCTGCTGCTGGCATTGCTACTTAAAACTGTCCAGCCAAGCTATGATAGGCAGTAACAAGATACCTTATACCACCAATACCCACATCTCACCTGTTGAACCCTTAGAAGAACCAAGTTTATATTTGTAACTTATTTTAGAAAGTCATTTAATTACTCTGAACCCTTCTTCAGCTGTTCAGTTCTCCTGTGTATAATTATTTGTGCTCATACTCAGTTTAGCATACATTCAGAAAGATAGCCCACCCATTTTAGTTATTACTCCTGTGAGACCCACTTCTCTCTTGTTCAGAGTTAATAATAATATAACACCTGAATCACAGCACCTAAAATTTTCATGCACTGATCAAGAATTTAGAAAAATGGGATAAGATACAATTAAATCCCTATGATACAGGGGCAATCTTCAAAGCCCTGGGGCTTGGAGTCATAAGCATATGTCCAAGTCAGGAAAAAGCCCTTTCAGTGATGCTCACAGGCAACAATAAAAAAAGCAATCAAAATAGCTCTATCTTAGGATTTTAACTGCTTCAAAGACAGAAATAATGGTGGCAAAATATAAAAAGTAACCATTTGGGACTCAAGAGACCTACATCTATGTGTCAGTTTATTCACATTTTAATGAAATTATTTTAAGGAAATCATTCTTAATTTTCCAAACCTCAGTTTCTCTACATGAAAAATAGAAATTGCATGCATTATTGTTATTATTAAATGACACAATACTTGATATGATTTTTACAGCAAAATATTAGAGAGACCATATTTACAAAGTTAAAGTCATCTTCAAACAGCACATTGTTTCCCCAATACCCATTCTTCCTTCTTCTAATAGTCCTTTTTATGGTAACTGAACAATTAAAAAAAAGTACAGTATTCTTCCTATTGCCCAATATAAAATATATCCTCATGTTCTATTAACTTCAGTGGGTAATGGTAGAACACAGGCGGAGGGCCAGGAAAAAAGGTGGCTAAACCCCAAAATTAAATTCAGATGATCCCATCTCTACTGTTAGCATTTTTGAGATGAAAACCACAATACCCTGATATTAGACTGAGATAACTATCTTTGATATTTTGATAAGTTTCTTTGAAATAAATGTAACCACTTTTAAAATGCCAAGGAAATTTACTAAACATAATGAAATTTAGGGCAGAAATATTAAATGTCAAGTCATATTTTTGGATTTCAATATGAAAGCTGACAGCCTAAAGTAGAATATGTTATAAATTAGAATTCAATATGAGGACTACCAATTTTGCTCCATTAATTATATTCATTTGACAAGAAGAATGCGATCTGGTTTTAATTTTTATAATGAACATTATGCAAGGATGTTTTTATCTAGTTGATATACCACATAGTCATTAAAGATTTGTGTGATCTATTGATGCAAAGATATTTACTTATTGTTTGTGTCTGTGTTTTTATATTTCTTTCTCTTTACTATAATGTGCAAATAAACTTCTGAAGATTCAGTCACCATCTTCCTGTTAAAAATGTATGGCTGAAAACTTTACTGACACATTAAATTCAACATGTTCAAAAACAGAATTTACAATTTTCCCTTATAGATATTTTCCTCCTGACCTATCTGTTCCTTTGAATATCATTGTTCAGTATCTAGAAGCTTCCACTTAGTTTCAAGTTCTTTTAGGTCTCCAAAGTCATATTAACTTACTCTGTACTTCTCATTGCCACAGCCCTCTTTATGGGATTGCCCATAATGTACCTTACATAAGTCATGTCAAAAGCTGCCTATTTAGTCCTCATGACCAGCCTCAATCTATTTACATTGTGCAAGGCAGACTAATGGCCCCTGAGACATTCTCTTCCTAATCCCTATAACTTGCAGCAATATCTCCTTATGTGACAAAAATAGACATTACAGGTGTGGTTATATGATCATTATTAAGATATAGTTAAGACTAAGAACCTTCAGATGAAGCGTTTATCATGAATTATTCAAGTAAGTCCAACCATATAGCAAAAATCAGAGAAGCTTTTCTCATGTTATTAGAAGACTGAATGAGTAAATTAAGAAGTCGGGCTGTCGTGTTGCTGATGTAGAAGCTGGATAATGGAGGGAAGGCGCTGCCTTGTTCCCAGCCTACCTGGGTTTGAGCCCCAGCACTCCCCTTGTGTCACTACAAACCCTGCAGAAGTGATCTCTGAGCTCAGAGCCAGTAGTAAACCCTCAGAGCAGCTTGTTGTGGCCCCCAAACAAAAGCCAAACAAAAAGAGAAGCTGGAGAGGATAAAACATGAGACAATAAGGTAGGTAGCATTTACAAGTGCCAGTGGTAAGGAAAGGGTAGAAACAATCTTGCTACACTCTCCAGAAAAGAATGCAAGCCAGATAATAATTTGCTCTGGCCTAGAGAAATACAAGAGGGGTGTGAAATTTTAATTCACTAGGTTTGTGGTACACTACTGTAGCAGCAATGGAAAATTAATATTTCCTGCTAGATTAATCAATATAAGAGCATATCCGATTATCTCTACTTCCTAATCTAGTTCAAAACATCACAGCTACTTTGCAAGTAAAACCAAATGACTAAACTTATCATACAATCTATTTTAATTTTACAGTAGTGATCTCCCTCTATTTTTCCTGATCATTACTTATCTACGGAATATCCAGAAGTGATTTTCCAGGTCAGTTTTTCACTTTCCTAGTCCCCAAGTCTTTGCATATTGTTTGTCTGTAATATCCTTCATCTTCATCTGAAGTCACAGAAATTTTGTACGGTCTTCAAATCAATATCCATGACTATCTCTTCCAAATTTATCTGATTTATCTGTAGAAATGAAGAAATTATGTTCCTCTTAGGTGATTATTTAACTATTGCTTACCTTTCTTGATTTTTTCATGACTTCTACCTTCTTCATGCAAAAATGAATGTTCTTATTAAATCTATCAGCCTTTCAAAAACAAGTATCCTGTTTTATCTATAAAGATATGCAGTGTTCAGGTGATTACACTATATAAATGATAAAGAACTTTCTGTTGTAGAACCAAGCAAACAGAAAATATAAATGAAACAATATAGAAGACCCACTTATGTCATTTTCTCTAAACTAGTTTGAAGGCAATCTTGCTTATCTTTAAGTGAAATATTTTAGTTACCTATTTAGTTAAATTATCTTTATGTACTAGAAAATTAATACTATATTGTGGCCATAGAAGAAAGTCAAACTTAAAAATGTTTAATCTAAAAATATCATCTGAGTCTCATATTTAATGTGAGGAACATGACTATTTAGAGCAAACAATCTTGTCATCTGAACAATTCTATGGTTGATAGGGTTCTTAAAGTAGATTCAGTATTTGTTACTCCAATCTCTGATTTGCTTATTTTTCCATATTTTGAAAATGACAATTTTGTTTTCTCTAAACAGTGTCATCCCAGAGCCCTAGGCAGACAAAGTAAGACAAATGTGCCAAACATATGGATGACAGGGAAACGATTTTTCCCAGAAATGATAACCACATGAAAGTTTTCAGAATGTTTTCCTGGGCTTTGGCACATTTTAGTCAAAGAAAATGCAAATTATATGGGCTGAAATGGAAGCCATATAAAAAGAAAAAGAATAAGGAAACAGCTTCAATATTTCTAGAACAAATAACCATCTTCTTAACATGCAAATGTCATAATTAGAAGTAAAAAGAATCTACTGCTAAAATGGTGTGTTGAAAATGTCATTTAAAATATATCGCTATTATTAAAATGAACAAATGTCAGAAAGATAGTACAGCAGCTAAGATGCTTGCAGCACAAATGGCCAACCTGGGTTAGATACCCCACCACTGTCTCCCAAGCACTACAGGGAGAAATCTTGGAGCATAGATAAAGAAAAAGCTGAGCACCACCATATATGGTCCATCCCCCTGAAAAACAATTTCTGAGAATTAAGGATATTGTAGTTTATTGAGATGAATCTAATTATATTGAATAAAAAGTACAACAGAAGTTGAAACAAAATTGTTCATAGTCTAAAGAAATATCTAGACTGATTTCTGGATGCAGAGGCACTGAAGAAAATTCTGAAGGAAAAAGAAATCACAAGACAACACTGGACAGTCATCCTAAAAAGAAAAGTTAAAGAAATAATATGACATAAATGAGGAACAGGTTTTGACTTACTGGAACAAAATATCTGGAAGTAGGATGTGAATAGTGAGAGAGAGGAGTAATAAATCCCCACCACCGGGAATGGAGTTTGGATCATAGGGAGCCATGTGCACTCCAGCTATTGAGTTGATGGCAATGGAGTTATAGTTGGTTTTGACAAACTAGGAAAACTCGACAGAAGCAAGTGGAATGAGATTTGAGGGAGGTGAGATTAAAAAAATGCAAAATTTTCATCTTTAGATTAGATTCTATGGGCTTGAGAGAAACAAAGAAAGGCTTGGCGAAGTTAACTTCTGCATGGATCTGATTAGATTGCTCAGAGAAATGGATAGCTTGGAAGGGAGAAATGAGAAACAGAGGGTGTCTCTTACAAGTCAACCACAGTAATTCATGCGAGAAATCATAGGCAGAAATTAAAAAGGTCTAAAAGAAGGAAACAAATGTAGACAATACAATTGAGGTAGAATTAACATGGCTTAAATACCAGTTGGCTGTGGGTGAGAAAGAAACTGCAGGTGCTTCCTTATCTTTAGCCTGAAAAACTGGAAGTGATGATGGCCTTGGTGGGCTTGGGGTTAAATATTTGTAAGAAATTAACCTGAATATCTTTGTTAAAGTATCAAGTAGAAGTCCACTGCATTTAATAAGTTCAATAAGTGAAATTAATAACACAGTAGTTCAATTTGCATGTAACAACTTAGTAAAAAAAAGTCATGACTTTAGTAATACCATTCTGAGATATATTTGTAATAAGCAATGTAATTAGTGTCTGCTAAGGGAGCAGGCATGGGAATGGGGGTCGGTGGGAAAGGAGGGTCTTTCGTGGCAGTAAGGGCACGTTGGTGGTGGGACTGATGTTGGAATATTGAATATTTTAATCAACTGTACTGTGGACAACTTTGTGAATCACCATGTTTAAATAAAGCTTAAAATAAATCTCATGAAAATGGCAACACACAGAGTTGAGGTGGGAGAAAAGGGACACTTGCACAAACTAGCCCGGCATCTACATGAAGTAGTTTAAAATCATCTGAAAGCTAATAGGTTCAACTTACTAAGATATTTTATCTAACATGTTTTCTAAAATTTTTCTGTTAACATATAACTAGGAGTGGGAGAAAATGATGAGAGAAGCGCCTAGATCATTTCTCTGTACTTTCCCTTGGCAAAAAGGGAAAAAATACCAGTATTTTCAAAATGCCTTTTATATGAAGTCATTGTTTCAGAACGATTGTAAAGTAATTTGTCCTCTCACAAAAACTTGATGGAAATGATGTGTAGGAAAGCTGGAAACCTACAGGGGCGGTGGCGGGAGTGGGGGGGTGTCTTTACTGCTATACTCAGAACTTAAGCCTGAACTTGGTAAATTGCTGGCTAATTATGGCAAGGTCACGCATCAGCAAGTGTTCATTTCTCAGCTTGAAAGTAAACCATAGACAGACGAATGTTTATGTTCTGAGAACACTTAGTTTTGTACAGCCTTGGTAAAGGGATGGTGTGTTTGGACTTTTGGCGTTTGATTGGTCAGAACTGTAATATATCATTTGGACACTGGATGGCAATATTCTAAATAGACAGATGTCCGGGCTATGTTGGCAACAGTCTTACCTAGGGCTCAAAACAAAATTGTTTCCCAAATTGTAGTTGGTCTTTGATTTTCTGAGGTCTCCCTGGTGTTTTTGACTGCAGAAAAGAAAGGGCAATTTGGTTAAATCTGCCAGTCAGTTCATGTAAGTACTTAAACATGTCAATCACATTATCCTTAATGATAAATATAACACTCCAAAAACTAACTCCAGGAGATTAAGTAATTAGGAGGCTAAGGACTGAGCTAAGTTTTCTTATAGTAAAATGAAGAATCTGATACTTCAAAATATTTCTTCGGTGGAACCTGAGCATCAATAATTCTGCAGCACCCGCATCTAATAAGCACATTCTAAGCTGGATGTGGTCTGCGTGTGAATCCACTTCACTGTCTCCCCAAACTGGGGAATCTGATCCATGGAATTTTTTCTCTTTTCTCTGGGTGTCTTGAGGTCAGCATAACACCAGACTTGGAATTTGAGGGGGAAATGAGGAGAATAGAGTTTTCTGGCTGGAATTTGGTATGTAGGAAGAAAAGAAATGATCATGTGTAGGAAAAAAGGAAGATGTGGGTGATCTCTGTATATAGATGCACAGACATTTTCTTATCTAAGGAAAAAAATAAATATAAAGCTTTTTGTATTTTTTGATGTTTGGGATTTTGGGGGTTGTTGTTTTGTGTTTAAGAGATTTGGGAATATAATCTGCTCCAGGATTCCAGAAGTTCACATGGTACCACAGAAGTGTAACACCAGGGTTAAACATTAGGAGAGGGCCTCACTTCCTCACGCTTTTGAGATAGAATTTTGCAGCATATTAGAAATCAAAGCCAGCTAGTGAATAGCTGAAGCTAACTATGAAAGCATGTATTGTGGCTATTTCCCTGCGTGGTACCACCAAGTTAAGGAAAAGAAATGACATTCAACCAAAGGAAGCTAAAGGAAGCCCAGCAATCAGAGGGCTGAAGGAGGTGAACTAATTTCAGCAACAGATGTGTGCTCAGGTCAGATTAAATTTATTCTTACCTATGACTGTTTGCTCTTCTAAACACCTTTTTCTTTATAGTACAAATGATATTTTGAAACAGTGGGGTGGGGATGGAGGGAAAGGGATGGAAATTATATGTTAAAATAAACAGAAAAAGCCCAAGCAGCAAAACTTACTCAGTAAGTAAAGTATATAATGTACTATACCATTCTAGTGTTATTATCTGCTTTACAATTTGACTTCTATGACATTAGCTAAGATTGCTCAAAATTACAGAAAATGTTGAAATATTATTTTAGAAAGTTAAAGCAGTAAGATTACAGCATCAAGGGAAGATATCAGAAAGCAAATAGCAAATTAAGCAGTCCATCCGTGGATAAATGCTATTTATACAACCAGAAAATTAATGAACTCTTACCATATGAAACAAAATGAGTGGAACTTGAGGACATTGTGCTAAATAAAATCAATCATAGAAATACATGCATGTATTTTCTCACTTATCTATGGAATCTGAGAAATGAAAATCAGATTCACTGACAGTTGTAGAGGTGAGGGTAGGAGATGGGGAGAATGGGAGAAATCAAAAACACTGGATTGCTTGGATACTATTGTAATTATGTCGTGAAACTCACTGCTAATTATGTCATGAAACTCACTAATTATTTTATTTGAAAGTTCCAAGTTCAAAGATGATGTTATACATAAACTCAAAAATGCTTTGTTCCTGCTAACTTGAAAGAAAGGCGAAGTTGTGTAGATGAAGCAGAAAGTCATTAGCCCAGACCTCAGTTTGCTCTTTGCCAGGTGAGATGAGCTTCCAGGTTGATATCCTCAGGCAGTTCTAAAATGCCTAACTTGAATATTCAATCCATTTAGATTATCATGCAGATTTGAAGGAATAATGCCAAACAACATTTTTTTGGAGTTCACAGCCCTCAAAACAGTTTAGTAAGAACTAAAGAGGCTTCTTTAAAAGATAACACAAACTTCACAAACCTGCAAAACATAACTCCCACAAAACGGTGGTAATAAATTCCTTCATTTCAATGATCTCATTCAGTTAACAGACTAGAAGGAAGAAGTTGACATCAACACAATAATAGGTGACTTAACACTTCTATCATTGCTGGATAGATCAACGAAACAAAAAAAATCAACAAGGAAACACTGACCTTGAAGGAAGAAATGGAAGAATTGAACCTTGCAGACATGTATAGGGCCCTTCATTCCACCCCCCCGAAATTGAATACTCATTCTTCTCTAATGCACATGGACTATTCTCCAAGACAGAACAGCTGGGTAACAAAACATACCTCTGTCAAGTCAAGAAGGCAGAAATCGTACCAACTCTGCTTCTATACCACGATGATTTGAAAATAAAAATCACAAAAATAAATGGGAAAAAAAAACAAACTCTTGAAAAATATACAAAAATAAGTTTTAAAAAATGGATTTTCTAAATCGAAAAAACAGACTCTCTAAAATAAAATAATTAAAATAAATTAAATAATAATACATAGTAAAGAGAGTAATACAAAGCCTAAGGCAAGGGAACTGAAGTATTGATATACAGAAGTGATCTTACCTAATGGGGTGAGTGTAGAGAAATGGAGCTTGAGACATTGATTTGGTGAAGTAGACACTCTAGTCTGGATCTTCAGGTGTCTGTGAAAGTCTTGCTAATAGTACTATATATCACTTACCTCAAAAATAAAAAGGAAAATAAAAAATTTGACTTAATATCAAGTTCTAATTATATCATTTACATTTGTAATTACATATTCAAGCTGATCAAAAAAAAAATCAGGCACGTGATAAGGTCAAATAGAAAAGTTACTGGCGCCCGCTTGAGCAAGTTGATGAATAATGGGATGTCAATTGATCAAATGTTCCAAGTGAACAGAATATGCTTGTTTATCTTGTATCACTTTTATCACTTGTCTTCATGTTGTTCATTTATTTGCTTGAGCGGGTGCCAGTAATGTCTCCATTCGTTGGGAATGAGATCCATTATTGTAACTGTTTTGGGCATATAGAATACACCACGGGTAGCTTGCTAGGCTCTGCCGTGGCTCTGGGTTCATCCCAGGGGGGCCAGTTTTTTTTCTATGTTAGGCCTTCAACCATCCAGGGCCCACGGGCAACACTGGGTGTAGACAAGCAGTTCTCCTGTCTGCCACCTGGTAATGAGGCTGGGCACCACAGCCACATCTGCAACACCTCGAGAATACATTATTTTTATGCAAAATGTTTGCTATACAAACATTCTAATTGGAAAATATACTATTTCTGAATTGCTTGTTATTATTATTGGCAGTGCTCAATCCTTACCCTGACTCCATCTCTAAAGGATCAATTACACTTGGTGGGGCTCAAGGGACCATAGAGGATGATGAGAATCAAATTTGGGCCAGCTACATGCAAAGAAATGTCCTGCCCACTGTACTCTTTTCAATTGCTGTTTATTCATTTTTGTAGAGGCAATAAAGATATTTAGCAGGTAGTTGTTAAAGAAGAGTAATCAAAGTGGGTCCTAAATTTAATTAGACATAACTAGAAAGTCCTCAAAAATAGCATATATTAAGCTACACCTCTATCTAATCAATTAAAATCTTTAAATAGTGGCGTATTCATGTACTTCCATTAAAAGTTATGAAACTGGTCATTCCAGTTGCTTTGGCCCAGCTTTCAGTTGCCTTTCAAGATGGCTCATACCTATCCACCATGGTAAATGCTTCGTAGTCTCAATATGGACATTCCTCCAAAAGACTAGAAATTGAACTCCCATTTGACCCAGCCATACCACTCCTGGGAATATACTCTGGGTAGCCAAAAATACGCAGCAGAAACACCATCCCTACTTTTATGTTCATAGTTGCATTATTCACAATAGCCAGAATCTGGAAACAACCAGAGTACCCTAGAATTGATGACTGGATAAAGAAGCTTTGGTACATCTACACAATGGAATACTATGCAG
Source organism: Cryptotis parvus (assembly GCA_021461705.1). Taxonomy (NCBI): domain Eukaryota; kingdom Metazoa; phylum Chordata; class Mammalia; order Eulipotyphla; family Soricidae; genus Cryptotis; species Cryptotis parvus. The sequence goes on from JAJIBD010012068.1 coordinate 56,223, forward strand.
CTGTTAGGAAAAATGAAGTTATAAAATTTGTCTATAAATGGATGGACATGGAGATTATGTTGAGTGAAATTAGCCAGAAGAGAGAGAGACAGATACAGAATGACTGCATTTATTTGCATGGCATAGATATATATGTGCTCTATTGAGATGCCAATATCCAAGGTCAAGTGAAACATGACCTTGTATCAGGAGGTCTTGTCAAGGGCGGAAATTGTCCCAAACGTGTGGGAGTCAGGAGGCTGGGTAAGACAGAGAATGGAACAGTCGTACTGACAATTGTCGAGGGTACTAGTGCCAACCTAGAACTGAGCATTAAAAGGATACACATGAAAACCCTTTAATGTATGTTCTGTAGTCCATAGTCTGGAGGGAAGGAAGGAGAGAGAGAGAGAGAGAGAGAGAGAGAAGAGAGAGAGAGAGAGAGGAGAAAAAGGAAAGAAATGGGGAACCTGCCATGGAGGTGGGCTGGAGAGAAGGGAGGGAACCGGGTAGTTGGTGGTGGGAGATGGGCACTGGTGGAGGGATGGGTGCTGGAACACTGTATGGCCGAAACCCAGGTATGAACTCTTTAATTGTGTATCTTTGTGATTGTGTGTTTCACGGTGGTATAATAAAATAATTAAAAAAAAAAGAAACTATATATTTGCCTGTCGGTGAATGAAAGGACAGTTTTCTGAAATGCAAACTTCCTCCCTTTCCAAATTCTTCAAGTGAGAAGCAATCTTTAATCCCTGTGACCACACATCCGCCCAACCCTTAGGGAGCAGGCACTGAGGTCATCATGCCTGATGCTTGGTCAAGGCTCCTGGTTACATAACCCCAAGTGTTCATCTGTCCAGTCATATCCAGTACATGCCCACTCAGTCTCTCTTTATAAGTCTCTTGGACTTTGAGATACTTATTGTCTGGGAAAAGAAGTAACCATTTTTTTTTAATGATAGAGAAAGGTCAAAACATATTCCTTTCCCTGAGAAATTTTCTTTTAATTAGTTTTCTCTCCTATATGCTGAGTACTGCCTGTTGATGGACAAAATTTTTTCACTAGAACAAAACAAAGAGATAAATTTAGAAATTTAGTAATATGGAAATTAGTGATTTATTTATTTATTTTTAAATTGATTTAAGCACTATGATTTACAAAGCTGTTCACAGTACAGTTGTTTCAAGTCTTCAATATTCCAACACCACCAATGCCCTATTGCCGTAAAGACCCTCATTTCCTACCACACCCCATGCCCCTCCCCTTACCAGGCATTAATTATATTGCTTATTAAAACATA
>JAJIBD010012069.1:0-27331 GCA_021461705.1 Cryptotis parvus
ATAGGTGTGATACTGGAATTTGTACATGAGAAACTATTATTAATAGTATTATATTTGTGTTCCTATTACCTTGGGACTGCCTCCCTGGCCCTCTGGGACTCCGATGAGTCTTTAAAATTTTTTTTTTAATATTTTATTATACCAACATGAGGTATACAATTACAAAGATGTTAATGTTTGGGTTTTGATCATACAGTGTTCCAGCACCCATCCCTCCACCAGTGCCCATTTCCCACCACCAATGTCCCCGATTCTCTCCCTCCCTCCCTAGCCTGCCTCTATGGCAGGGTCTTTATCTCTTTTCTCTCTTTCTTTTTTTCTCTCTCTGTTTCTCTCTTCCTTTTCTTACACATTGTGGATTGCAATACATACGTTTAGAGGGTATCATGTGTATCTTTTCGCCTGTATTCAATGCTCAGTTCTAGGCTGGTCTTATCACTTTCCACAATTATTAGCACACTGTTTCCTTCTCTGTTTTACCTAACCTCTGACTCTCACACGCTTGTGATAGATTCCACCTTTGACAAGACCTCTTGATCCATGTTTTGCCTGACCTTGGATAGGATATTGGTATCATAGTATATATATATTATGTGTGTGTGTGTGTGTGTGTGTGTGTGTGTGTGTGTATACATAATATGTACATATACTCACACACATGCATATATATATTATGTCATGCAAATAAATGCAGTCATTCTATATGCCTTTTTCCTTCTGGCTAATTTCACTCAACATGATTCTCTCCATGTCCATTCGTTTATAGGCAAATTTCATAACTTCATTTTTTTTCTAACAGCTGCATAGTATTCCATTTTGTAGATGTACCAAAGTTTCTTTATCCAGTAATCAGTTCTCAGGCACTCTGGTTGTTTCCAGATTCTGGATATTGTGAATAGTGCTGCTATGAAAATAAAAGCACAGATGGTGTTTCTGCTGTGTGTTTTTGGCTTCCCAAGGTATATTCCCAAGAGTGGTATGGCTGGGTCAAATGGGAGCTCAATTTCTAGTCTTTGGAGGAATGTCCATATTATTATTATTATTATTATTATTATTATTATTATTATTATTTGCTTTTTGGGTCACACCCGGCAATGCTCAGGGGTTTCTCCTGGCTCTGCACTCAGGAATTACTCCTGGCGGTGCTCAGGGGACCATATGGGATGCCGTGGATCGAACTCGGGCTGGCATGGGCCGGCCACGTGCAAGGCAAACGTCCTACCCGCTGGGCTATCACTCCGGCTCCTATGTTATTTTCTAAAAAGGCCGTATCAGTCGACATTCCCAACAACAATGGATGAGAGTCCCCTTCTCCCCACATCTGATGAGTCTTGGATTCATCCCAGTGTTCTCTGTTCCACTGCTGATCCATTTTTTGTTTTGTTTTTTAATCTGTTGTATTTCTCTGAGTGCTTTTTGCAGCTGATCCTCATTCTCAGTGATTTTGTCTTCAGCTGCTGTCATTATACTGTTGAGGACACCCATTGAAGTTTTTCATTTCATCTACTGAGTTTTTATTGATGACATTTCTGTTTGTAGTTTACTTATTTCTGATGTTATTTCCTCCAATAATTATTGGCTGCCTGATACACTGTTTCTTTCATGCCCTCTTGCATTTTATTGGATATCTTTTCCATTGTTTCTTTGAGCTCATTAAACATCCTCACCATTTCTTCTCTGAATTCTGTGTCAGAGAAATTATGAATGAAGGTATTCTTAAACAGGTCCAGGGCTGTTTTCTTCCATTTTTTTTTAGTGTTTTTGGGCCACTCCTGATGATGCTCAGGGGTTATTTCTGGCTCTGCACTGAGAATTACTCCTGGCGGTACTCAGGAAACCATATGGGATGCTGGGGATTGAACCCAGGTCGATTGCTTGAAAGACAAAAGCCCTACCCATTGTTCTATCACTCCAGCCCTTGTTTTCTTCTGTTCTTTGAGGAGGGGCTCTGCGTTGTTTCCCCAAGATGCTGTGGTGGTCTGGAGGTTGATCCTTCTGGGGAACTGTTCCTTTCTTGCTGCCAGATAGGTCTCTGGAAATGCCAGTTTTTGCATGCTTTAGGGGTATGTTGTATTGTCAATGTGGGTCAAGTTGTTAGTCTGCCATTGTGAGATCCAGTAACAGAGTCAAAAGTGTTGGTTCAATGCAATATGGAAGGGAGGGTTAACTTGTGTGGCATGGGCTGCAGCAAGTGTGGGCCACCATTTTGGTTGTGCCCCCAACATCCTACCTGGGCAGGAGGGGCTGGTTTAGGTAGGTTCCAAGATTTCAAATTTAGTCTCTGTAACTTGCACTTAAAATCTTGGGTATGGTAGTCCCTACTTCCTCTCCCTAAGACTTTGTTAACATATTGCAAACCACAGAATCTAAAAAAAGCAAATAAGTAAATTAAGAAATAAAGAGAAAAAGTAAAAGTTGTAACCTAGAAAATGAACATTTATAACTTATTTAAAAATTGTTAATTTTATTTAGTCATCAAGAAATTACAAACTTAGTCATGATTGGGTTTCAGGCAATGTTTCAAACCAACCTTTCACTAGTATCCACTTCCATCCACAAATGCTGTCCCCCATTTTGTACCTCAACCACCAATCTGCCTCTAAGAAACATATGCGACATGTTTTTTCTTTCTTTGTTTTTAAATACATTTTTGTACTGTCATTTCTAGTACTGCTACTCATAGGGTTTAATGCATAACACTTTACTACCTTTTAGCCCCCCTCCTCCTCCTGATTGACATTCCCCCCACCATGGTTGTTGGCCACTCCCTGTCCTATCCCCCACATCCCACGTGGCGTATTTTCTGCTGAAGACCAGTTCTCATAGTCTTTCTTTCCATTGTCTTTGGGCATTCATTATTCCACCATTATGTTTCTTTATATCCTACACATGAGAGAGATCATTCTGTGTTGGCTTCACACCTTCTAACTCCACTAAGTATGTTATTGTCTGAAGCTGTGCATGTAACAGAAAATTGCATTTGGGCTTCTGGGCTTTTTGAATGATTTCATCATTTCTTTTTTTTTTGCTTTTTGGGTCACAGCCGGCGATGCTCAGGGGTTACTCCTGGCTCCGCACTCAGGAATTACTCCTGGCGGTGCTCAGGGGACCATATGGGATGCCGGGGATCGAACCCGGGCAGGCATGGGCTGGCCCTGTGCAAGGCAAACGCCCTACCCGCTGGACTATTGCTCCAGCCCCTATTTCATCATTTCTTATGGCCAAGTAATATTCCATCCTGTATTATTGTTATTGTTGTTGTTTTTATTGTTATTGCTTGATTTGGGGCCATACCTGAAGGTGCTTAGGGGATAAATACCTGTTGGTGCTCCTGAGGAACCATGTGATACTAGGGATTGAAGGCAGCCTTCTGCACACAAAGCCTGTACGTTAGTCTTTTAAATTCTCTCTGACTCTAGCTTTGAACTTCAGTCACCACAGTCTCTTAACCTTCATTCAAAACTTTAGGGCTTACTCTGCATTAGTTTTACCTTAATGGAATGTTGCGATGAGTTTGAACGTTTATCTGGACCACTGAAACCTTTTTCATTTTGGCATGAAGGCTGTTTTACTTTCTTGTTTGTTGTGTATTCACTGTTGTAGCCCCTTTCATTTCCTTCGAGAACTTTTCCTTTGCATTCACAGCTTAGTTAACTGTTTGATATTTGAGGCCTTATTAATTTTTTTTTTTTTTTTTGCTTTTTTGGGTCACACCCGGCAATGCTCAGGGGTTTCTCCTGGCTCTGCACTCAGGAATTACTCCTGGCGGTGCTCGGGGGACCATATGGCCATATGGGATGCCGAAGATCGAACCCATACCAACATGGGTCGGCCGAGTGCAAGGCAAACACCCTACCTGCTGGGCTATCGCTCTGGCTCCTGAGGCCTACTTTTTACCCTTTGGCTTTCAAGCTATCTTCCTCATTCTTTGCTTTTTTTCCTTTTTTTACTTAAAGCAAGAAATGTGTAACTTCCTTTCACTTGAATACCTAGAAGTCATGATCGGGTTATTAATTTGCCTAAATTTAATATTGGCATGTTTCAGGGAATAAGGGAACTTGTGGAAAGTGAGTCAGGTTGGGGAACTGTTGGCCTATTCCTAATACAATTGTGAGGGATAAGTTCTTTGTTTTATATGGGTGTGGTTCATGTTTTTCCATACAATGGCAGTGTTAACATCAAAGATCACTGATTACAGAAGTTTTGAAATGTTAAGAATTACCAAAATGTGACAAGGAGGCAGGAAGTGAGTTCACACTCTTGGCAAAATTGTGCCAGTAGAGTTGCTTCATGCAACTCACCACAAATGTTCAATGTGCAACAAACATAATAATTGCAAAACATTGTAAGTCACCACCCAGTCAACAAGGTTATGGCTATGTATTGCGGTGCTGGAACTTTCTGAATTTCCTAATAATACCTCTAGAGAAGCCCCACTTAGGAAACTATTCCCTGTGTATTTAAAATGAAAGACCTTAAACATAATCAAATGAACCCAATTCAATGGAAATAATATTGCAATATTATGATGAGGGCATGTTCTTAACTTTACCTTGGTTCCAATTTAATCCCCTTTCCTCTCCTTGAGATGCTGATGTCTAGTTTTCCTGTCATTTAATTCTCTAGGGCATTTTATCCATGAACAGTCAAGAGCTTTTGGGCTTTTCACTTGTTTATTTTAGTTATTACTAAATAAATAGGTTGAAGAGTGAATTGCCCAATCAGAGTGATTATTTGGCATCATTCGGGTAAAAAACCAGGCATTTGACTAAAAACCTTTGAAGTTGACTCCAACAGCAATCTCATACATGCAGTACATAAAATATAGTCACTTTTCATTCACTTGAAATGGTATGAATTGTACATAAAATTTTCTCAAATGTCATGAAAATCTTTAAGAACTTTCTTTATAACAGCAGCTCTGAATGGAAGGAATTAGTTTGAATAGAGGGAAGTACAGGTTAAATAACCACTGAATGCTCCTTATTGCTTCTTTATAGTGGAAGAGGATTATAAAAAGTTTCTTTGTTTATGGCCTTATCCTTTCCTATTGAAAAGTAATCAGGCTGCTTTTGATCACTCAACTGCCTTAAAAAAAGGAAAATAGTTGCTGTTACTATATAACTTGATTCCCAATGATCATAATTTAACAAGGGTTGAAAATGATTCAGTGGAAAATATTACGCCTTAAAAAAACCAAACAAATCCAGAAATTTTGTGCTATAATTAGAAGTTGCAAGTGGTATTCTATGCCATAGTCTGTGCTAACCACAGCTTTAAAAAAACCGATCTGCTTCCTTTGGAACGTCCCTTGAAAAGCACAGGAAGATCTTGGAGAGACCAGAAAAGACGAATGAGTTAAGAAGTTGTTTGGAACAAAGAAGTTCCGGGATGAGTTAAAACCATGAAACTGTAGATTGTGGTACAGGCCACGCATCATCTGGGGATCTTTCTTTCCGTTGTAGAAATGGAAGATGAAACCCCAGAGGGGTATGTTACTTTGATTGCAAGTGAGATAGGGGAGACCAAAGTCCAGATGTTTGATGTGGCCTCCACTGCAGTGTAGAGCTTTTTCTGGTTAACGTCCTAAAGTGTATAAACGATTCCTCCGTATGAAGCAGAACATGGTGCTAGAAAACACACTTCCTTCAAATGAAGCCATTTCTTAAAACCTGCAGCTCTGATGCTAGCCCCACCTTGCCTTTACTGCCCTCACCCCATTGCAGATGTGTAGCCCTCGCTGCTTCTGCAAAGTGGTGAAAGAGCCTCCTGAGATTATGTCACTATTTCTATCAAACTGATGCTGGTGGAGTACCGGAGGACTTACATGAAGTGGGGAGGAGAGAGGCAGAAGCCTTGAGAGGGGGTATACTGTTTATCTCTCTCTATCCACCTCTACTATACCCAGGTGTCGTGGATGCCGCGGGGTCCCCAACAGTGTCAGGACAGAAGTTCTCTTCTACCTCCAAGGACGCTGGGGAACAGATGAAAACTCACAAGTCTGGTGTGGTTCCAAAAGGCTTTTAATAGTACAAAAGCTCTACAACCACAATCCAATATAATGAAAGTACTCTAGCTCTGGTCAGAACTTAGACCATACAAAGAGCCTGAGTTTCCCACCAAAGAGAGAGGATCTCACCAGAGAGGAGTCCTACCCAAAAGATGGAGCAAAAAGCCAAGGAGCAAAAAGCCAAGGGGGTCTCAAGTCAGTCCCCTTATATACACCAAAGTAATCCAACAGGGAGGGTCATGTCAACAAAGAACTCTAAACAGAGTGTAGAAGAGTGGTGCCACACCTATTACAGGTATAAACAAAGGTTATGCCAAGGACTAATCCTTTCTATCGAAATTATCTCTTATGTAAAACACTGGAGAGAGAGAGGGGCTGATATAAAGTAATACATCTTAATTTCATGAGCATCATGTAATCTAGATGGTACCCATAAGATCCTTCTTGTTGCAGGACACCTAAAAAGCCTAGGCCTCTGCATCTGCCCTGGATTGCCTCCCTGTAGGTCACTTCATAGATAGGGGGATAGTCTGAATGTGGCAGTCTTATCTGACCATGTATTCTGTACTGGCTGGTATAAATGTTCTCTCATGCTACCACAATCATCGTGGGACTAGCTAGATCTTACTAGCATATTTGCCTGGCCACGTGAGGATCCCTAAGTAATTAGACCAGAGAGAAATGCTGTTTGCCTCCAAGCAAACAAGCATGGCTCCCTGATATACTCAAAGGCAACTAAAATACAAAACTACCGTGAAGTAAAAGAGACTTGTGAAGGCTTGGAGAAATATTTAACTGGCATTAGTATTAGTCTTTGGTACAGAGACATGCCATCTCAGAAACCCCCTTCTCTACCGTATAAAGGCAATTCCAGGCAGATCTTAGCTCAAGACATTAGCATATAAAAGGGCCTAGGTGAGGTGCTGGGAGAGATTACCTGAGGGCATTTGACCCTCCCTGCTTTCCATAACAGTGGGAGGGAGGTCTGAGTTGCAGGGGTATAATACTAGCCTGCTTCCTCTCTCACGGGCTTCTTTTTGAGCTCTCTCTTTGTGAACTCGCACCCTTCTTAGGAGTCTTGTCTTTGTCTCTTTACAGGGCCTTTACACGTGGTGGCCGCCATCTTGGCCTACACGTGGCTGGGGTTCCTAGCTGGGAATCCTAAGCACGGGCTTTTCCTTTTGCTGATTTGTATGCCTGAAACTGTGATAAGTAAATCATTTTAAAACTGCATCGGATTCCTGAGTTTTCATCCATTCCTCGCCAGCTTCGGAGGTAGAAGGGAACTTCGCTTCCCGGCACTGTTGGGGACCCGGCGGAGCTCCCCCAACACCTTCTTATTTATTATCTGCTGCAGGGTGACTCTGAGTATCTTGTTCTCCGTATACTGAAAGGGTCACACTCGCCTGCTTGAGAGCAAACTAGTATGATCCTTCCTATATTCTTCCTGTAGTCTCAACGTAGCCAGGGTGGTAGTCTCCTGGTAAATTCTAACTGTCCCATGCTGGGTGCAGTGGGTATAAAGAGGAGCTGTGCCCAATCTAGAAAACAGAGATGTCTTAGTAGATGTATAATAAGTCAGAAGTTATTCAGAGTCAAGGTGACTTCTGTAACTACCATACCCTCTAGCAGTGTTTACATACAAGAGAGATCTCATTAGAATGAACCTTGGCTTAAGTAGATTAATTTGTGAGTGGGCAAAACAGCAAAGTTCCCAAACTAGCTAAAGCTGTCATCCAACACCGGGGATTGACTGGGTAAACCTCGGACCACTAAAAGAGTCTGCAGTGAGCCTTGCTTCTTGGAGGAAAGGGAAGTTGGCCGTAGACCTTATCCAGCCTTTTGGGTTCTTGCCTTCCTCTCAGAAAAGAATTTCAGAAGACAAGCAGTGAAGTTAAAAACAAAATAGAAAGGTTTTATTTGGAAGTAATACACTCAAGAGAGAACATGTTCGGGCACCACATACACTTGGTAGCAACACATGGGCACAGGCAGCCTGTGGGCTGGGGCAGCATATGTGCTCACTTCCTTTCTTCAAGTTGGCTTTTATAGGGTTTCTCCCAAGCTGCCCCATGTGGGACTTTTTACCTTGGAAAGAGTCTGTTGCTAGGGTGGTTGTCAAGGTGGTAGAGCTGGGAGTAGTTGATGATCTTCTTTGATATTCGTTTTCTTACGTTTGTTCCTACTGGAGCTTCTCTTGCGGGGTGGGGGCCCTCCTTGCATGGGTCTGTGATGGAGTTAGGTGAAGGTCTTACCAGGCCTTGGTTCGGTGTTCACAAGGTGGATTTTTGCAGCCTGAGGCTACTGGTTTTATAACTTCCCAAGAATTCATTGCCAGTGGGGCGGGGAGGTGAGGCATCCTTCTTTATCTACTTGCCTGATTGCTTTTTAATTGGGTATCATTTGCTTCTGTTTTAAGATTCTTCCTATGATTATTTTTGATAAAATTTAAAAAAATTATGGTAAAACATACATAATATAAAACTTGCCATCTTCCTATTTTTAAGTGCACAATTCAGTGGCATTCGGTGCATTCATATTGCTGTTTAGCCATTTCTCCTGTGCATTTTCAGACCTAAACTCTCTTTGTGATTCTTGTTCCAGTGTATTAACCATCTCCAGCTGTGGCAAATTCCCCTCCTAACAGAAAAACTCCCAAAGTTGGGATAGTTCCCTGGGTAAAACAGTGTAGGGCTTAAAGTACAAAATGGTTTACAGAGGTGCATGCAGGAAAAGAATGAATAGTTAAAAGACAAGCAAAATTGCCCCTAGGAAAGAACAGTACAAACAGTTTAGGTTCTTTTAAGCAGTTTAACAATAACTCACATCCTTCGGACCAACTAGTTTAGGTTCTTTTAAATACCTGCAGATGGACTCTGAAACATGCAGCCTCTGCTCTTCTGTACCTACTGAATATGGATATGCTTAATTAATCTCTCTGTCAGTCGAAACAACTGCTCACATGTTGGGAGCCCGGGTGAGGCAGTGATAGTGAATAATTGTCCAGACTGTGAGACCACTGATGACTGCTCAGGTGACCTAAAGCTTGGACAGTCCATGTGTGTTTGTGTGTCTCATTCTCTGTGACTGACCCTCCGCTGGACAGAGGTTGAAGGTGCCAATCTGATTGGCATTAGGTATTCTGCTGTCACATTTTTCATAATCTTATAAATTATGTTTTCCACATAGTCTTTCTTTTTACCCTTGGGATGTTGCAGAGGGGGTTTCATCTAGTGCCTAAAGTTTGGGGCTGGAGCAATAGCACAGTGGGTAGGGAATTTGCTGTTGCATTATGAGCTTCTGTCCAGTGTCGGGGCGCTCCGCGGGGTCCCGACAGTGCCGGGAAGCGAGTTCCCTTCTACCTCCGGCTGGCGAGGAATGGATGGACACTCAGGAATCCGATGCGGTTTTAGAAGGCTTTACTTATCACAGGTTCAGGCATACAAATCAGCAAAAGGAAAAACCCGATGCTTAGGATTCCAGGCTAGAACCCCAGCCACGTGTAGGCCAAGATGGTGACCACCACGTAAAACTTCCAAGGGGAATAAACGCTCACAAGGCGAAATCCCACCGGGAAGAAGAAGCCCAGGAGGAGCGGGGACCGGCTAGTTTATACCCCCCCCCACCCCCCGCAGCTCAGACCTTCCTCCCATTGTTATGGGAAAGCAGGGAGGGTTCAATGACCTCAGGTAGTCCCTCCCTGCATCTCACCTAGGGCCTTTACTGTGCTAATGTTTTTGAGCCGGGAATGCCTTTGAAATGTAGAGAAGGGGGTTTCTGAGATGGCATGTCACTGTACCAAAAAATCAACACCAATGCCAGTTAAATATTTCTCCAAGCCTTCACAAGTCTCCTCTACTTCATTGTAGTTTTATATTTTATCAGGGAGCCATGCTTGTTTGTTTGGAAGCAAACAGCATTTCTCTCTGGTCTAATTACTTAGATGTCCTTACGTGGCCAGGCTAATATGCTGGTAAGATCTAGCTAGTACCGCGATGATTGTGATAGCATGGGAAAATATTTATACCAGCTAGTACAGCATACATGGTCGGATAAACTGCCACATTTAGACTACCCCCTTATCTACGGAGTGATTTGCGGGAGGCAATCCAGAGCAGATGCAGCGGCCCTTAGGAGTCCTGCAACAGTCCAGAGCCTCTGCATCTGGCCTGGAGTTGCTTCCTGCAGGTCACTATGTAGGTAGGAGGAGGACAGTTTGAATGAGGTAGTTTATCTGACCATATATTCTATGCTACCTGTGTCGTATTTGATATGCCAAATACCAGTAACAATTATAGACCTCATTCCCATGACCTAATATAATGGTTTGAGGCTCTTTATGTTCCTGGAGCAAGCAGATGCCCTTGGGCTCTACTAGCATGAGACAGGACATATGGAGATGTTCCTGGTGCCCGCTCGAGCAAATCGATGATGAACGGGAAGACAGTGATACAGTGATATTCTATGCTGGCTGGTATAAATATTCTGTCATGCTGCCACAATCATCGTGGGACTACTAGCTAGATCTTACCAGTATATTTGCCTGGCCACTTTGAATCCCTAAGTAATTAGACCAGAGAGGAATGCTGTTTGTCTCAACAAGCAAGCATGGCTCTCTGATAACTCAAAGCTAAGATACAGAACAACCATGAAGACAAGATTTTGTGCAGGCTTCTTTGGTACAGATGCTGCTTTTTGTATTCTGAGATACAGTTCATCTCAGAAACCCCTTCTCTCTACCCTGCAGAGGCATTTCAAGGCAGATCTTGGCTCTGCAACATTAACATCTCAAAGGGCCTAGGTGAGGTCCTGGGAGAAATTACCTGAGGGCATTTGACCCTGATGGCTTTCCATAGGAGTTGGGGGATGTCTGGGTTGCAGGGGATATAAAAGTAGCCTGCTTCCTCTCATGCTCTCTTCCCCCCCCCCCTTTCTGCTGGTGATGCTTTTCGGTCTCCTCTGCAGGGCCTTAACATGTAGGAGCAGCTATCTTGGCCTACACGTGGCTGGGGCGCAGCTGGGAACCCTAAGTTTGGGGTTTTTCCTATTGCTGATTTGTATGCCCAAACCTGTGTTAAGCAAAGCATTTTTGAAACTTCGCTGGATTCTTGCATCCTCCTTACGTCGGCCAGCCGCCGATCCCCTGGTACAAAAGGGGATCCCTGACCCTGCTCCCGGCTTTAGTGCGGGGTGCCTCAGCATTTCCCCACAGTTTGCCTTGCATGCAGCCAACCTGGGTTCAATTCCTGGCATCCCATATGGTTCCCTGAGGCACCACCAGGGAGTAATTCTTGAGAACAGAGCCAGGAGTAACCCCTGAGCATTGCCAGATGTGACCCAAAAGCAATAAATAGATGAATAAAAAATACAAAGTTTAAGATATCCAGATACAGTTATCAGATAAGAATATTTAAATAGTTCTTGTATAAGTTTTTATTATTTTTATTAATTTATTTATTTTTACTTTTTTTGGGTCACACCCGGTGATGCTCAGGGGTTACTCCTGGCTCTACACTCAGGAATTACTCCTGCTGGTGCTCAGGGGACCATATGGGATGCTGGGGATCGAACCCAGGCAGGTAGAGCTGTTCAGAAAAACCCCACCACTCAGCCTCCTCCCCCCCTTTAAAAAAAAAAAAATCCCTCCCCGGCCCCCACCACTAAAAAATTTTATTTGTGTGAAAGGGAAAGGAAAATAGAGGGGGGGGGAGGAAAAATGGGCCCCATGAAAAGACATTAAAAATGTAAATCAGGGGCCAGGGATGTGACTCAAACAGTAGAGCACAGACCTCACATGTCTGAAAACATGGGTTGGCTCTCTGGTACCACATGCCCCGAGCTTGGCAGAGTGTGGCCATGGCGACCTCTGAGGATTGCTGGGCCTGAGGTCCACCAGTGTGGCCTTTATGTGAAAGGAAAAGGCCTCAGCTGGAATGTAGCTCAGTGGGCAAATAAACAGCCCTGGGTTCCATCCCTAGCGATCCTGGTGTTGCCCCAAAAAATATAGCAAAACTTCTTTAAAGGGTTTAAGCTTAAATTTGCAGTTAGTAGCTACCTTTCTTCTTTCTTTTTCTTTTTTTCATAGAGCTAAGCAAGTAAGAAGCAAGGTTTAATGTTTTTTTTCTGGTGGCAAGGATGCTATGGTGTTAATGTCAAGAATTTGAATCAAAAAGGAAGAACTTCTAGTGAAGGTGGTTTCAGAAGATTCATGATAAGCCTTCAAATGCTCTTGTATCTTTCTACACTATTAGCTCTGCTAAGATGATTAAAGTACTTCCTTTCTTTATCTTTCTCCCTCCCTCCTTGGAGACAATTTCGTTTCTGTTCATAAGGGCTTATAAGCAGTAAAAGCAGAGAAGAAAATGTTTCTGTCAACCAGGATGAACTGTCTTTTCAAAAACATTTTCTCCTGTCTGGTAAAATATGCCACTGGAGACGGTTTGCATATTTATAGTGCTAGCGTTCACCTGGCCTCTGTGTTCTTAAATACGATAGACAGCAAAAAAGCAAAGAGCAACTTGCATCTATGCACAGCCTGTACACCTGTTCCTGGTTAACCGGCCCACTAGTGAGCAGGCCAGAAGAGAACACTCCAGAAGGCGCTTGAGATCCAGACCCCAGCGAGAGTGCAGAGGGTTCAGTTCTGGGAGCCCTGTGTCGCCTGGGGCTTTGAGTTCTGAGTGAGAAGAATGTGCGGAACGCCCCTAGGGGTAGGAGAATGAGCCCAGAAGGGCCGGAATGGGGAGAATGCGCTCTGCACAGCCCGGTGAGAATAGCATGGCAGGGAGGCGGAAGGGAGGAAGGCCAGGAGCGCACGTCTCTGTTGGAGCAGCCGGGGTCCTCGGTTTCATCCAACGTCTCTTTCTTCCCTGTCTTTGGCTTTAGGCTTCGCAGGCTGCAGTTCCTCGGTCCCCTGAAGGCCCTCGGGGTTTCCAGCTGCTGCACACTGCCAGGTGACAGTTTGGGCACTCCTGGGCTTTGAGAGTCCACAGGCAGGGCGCTGGGCTCCTGGCAGGCTTCCCAACTGTTGGTCTTCCCAGCAGGCGCCTGCCTACCCCACCTGCTCGGTCTGACTACCCTGTTCTCCAGAGCAGGTCGGCCTTTGCTCTTCTCCGGAGGCACTTCTCAAATCAGAGTCCAAGCTGGGGGTGGGGGCACCGCGCAGCAGCCACATCTGCTGGGAGAGGGCTCTGGGCGGGAGTTCATAGATTACTGTGGATCGTTAGGGTCAGTTGGGAGGGGAGGGACCGACCATCGGCCCTCCATTGTCAGCGAATGGAGTTTTATTGTATTCCAAAAGAAGAAGAAAATTTAAAAAATTACTTATTTTAAGGTTTATTAAAATGCCCTTCTTTTATTATTATTTTTAATTATTATTATTATTATTAATTCTATTATTTTTTATTGAATGACCATGCAATAAACCATTACAAAAGCTGTTCTTGATTGGGCCCCCCCCTCCCTCCCTCCCTCCCTCCCTCCCTCCCTCCCTCCTCCCTCCCTCCCTCCTCCTCCCTCCCTCCCTCCCTCCCTCCTTCCCTTCCTTCTTCCTTCCTTCCTTCCTTCCTTCCTTCCTTCCTTCCTTCCTTCCTTCCTTCCTTCCTTCCTTCCTTCCTTCCTTCCTCGCTCCCCCTCCTTTCCTTCTTGTCTTCCAGCTTTCTTTCAACAGCTCATAATATGTTTAATGTTGACAGGCCCCTCATAAGTGATCAAGTTCCACCCTTGGGGCAGGTTTTGTTTTTTTTTCTTACCCCATACATTTTTGCTTGTAGTATAGGGAAGGCATGTTGCACATAGACATATAGTTCGAGTTGGAACCGACTATGAGATAAAATTGATACATAGAACAGTCTTAACCTCAAATTTACAGGAGGGTTTCTTTTACAGTGTCAGTGGATTGATTATGCTTCTTTGGCATAAAAATATCTGGAACCAAAGTACGTGGATTCTGTCTTGTCGATGCTTTCTGGTTGGGTCACTGAAGCTGAGGTGTGAACTGAAGCCTCTGCCTCTGGACATCAGATGGCGCTCACACACCGCCAGAGCCTAACCAGCTGCCTCACTGAAGTTTCTTCTTTACCAAGGGGATAGCTGTGGCTCCATGGGAAATTTTGCAACAAATTGATTTCCTGCAGATTTTGGGACCAGAGCTTTTATTCTTTATAGGAGGGTCTCTCTCTCTCTCTCTCTCTCTCTCTCTCTCTCTCTCTCTCTCTCTCTCTCTCTCTCTCACACACACACACACACACACACACACGAAAACCTGACTTAAAAGCACCCATCTCCACCTTTTCTCAATCAACCCAGTTCTGTGATCAAGGTCACACTCTTTTCTTGCCTGTCCTCTGAGTGGGTTTTAAACAGTTTCCTTAAAGAGAATGAAAAGATCCACGGGAGTGGGGGTGACAGAGAAAAGAAAATGAGGCAGGGCATTCCAGGGTCAGGAACCGCTCCTGGCCTGAGTGAGACTAACCCAGCCCCTGGAAGTTCTTTCTGTGAATTGTTACCCTTGGCCATGGAATGAAGATGACCTCAATGCTTTCTGTTCTTTGCTAGGTAAATTTTCACTCCCCTCCTCCACCCTTCAGCTTAATCTCCTTACTCGGTTAGCGCTATTATATCTGATCTCTCCTGGGGCCACAACATCATTCTGCATCCTGGGCTCCAATACTTGGGTCTAGAGGGATGAAGTGGTAAAATACACAATGGACTCTGTCACTTATTATTCAACCCAGTGTTTCATTTGAGTCTCAGTTTACTTCTCTGTAAAATGAGGTTAATAATGTATACTTAGAAATGTTTTTTAATAATAATAATGGAGCAAAATAATATTCGGTGAATCCTTTGCTTATAAATCTGAATAAATAGTAAGTGCAGACCAGAACTGGCCAGGAAACTCAGTCTAAAATCTTCATGGGTCATTTTACTCTCATCACATCTAAGTCATCACATTTGTTTCCCTTCATTTGGGCTGCCATTTTATGATGCTATCCATTCTCTTAGAGAACAAATATTTATTAAGAATCAAATATGCTTCAAACCCACAATATGTAAGAGAAGGAAAAGAGAGAGTGGGAGAGAGAAAAGAGATAAAGAACCTGCCATGGAGGCAGACTATGGGACAGGGGAGGGAATTGGGGACATGGTGGTGGGAAATGGGCACTGGTGGAGGGCGGGTGCTGGAACACTATGTGACCGAAACCTCTAAACATGAACAACGTTGTAATTGTATATCTCACGGTGGTGTAATAAAATATTAATAAAAAAAGAATTCAGAAAAAAAGAATCAGATATACTTCAAGCCAGAATGTAACTGAAATTCATGGTCTCATGGAATGTATATTTAATGACAGAATTAAATAGCAATCAGGTAAACAAGCATATAATATCCAATTGCAAATTTTCACTATGAAACAAGTGTCATAGTTAAAAAATTGTTATTGGGGCCGGAGCGATAGCCCAGTGGGTAGGGCGTTTGCCTTGCACGCGGCCAGCCTGAGCCGGCCTGGGTTCCCCGGCATCCCATATGGTCCCCCGAGCATCGCCAGGAGTAATTCTTGAGTGCAGAGCCAGGAGTAACCCCTGAGCATCGCGGGTGTGACCCAAAAAAGCAATAAATAAATAAATAAATAAATAAATAAATAAATAAATAAATAAAATTAAAAAATTGCTATTGTTAGGGTCTGGAGTCGCAAGTTCTTAGGAATCACAAAGAAACTAGCCAGTAATGCAAAACACAAGCGGGGTTTATTAAGCCAGCTAGCTGGGGTCAAGCTTATTAAAAAGTTGTTTCATTTTCTCACTTTTACTTTAATTCTAGTTCTTTAAGTACCTTATTCAGCAAAACAAAAGATTTTATTCACATGCATTTTAAGTTTTAGGTACTTTAAAATTTGATTGTTTTCCACATGAAGACAATATTCAGTTAGCATGATGGAGTTGTGCTCTGCAGTACTTGTTAACCCTCCTTTTAAGACTTTGAATTTTTTTATATTATTAATGAACAAATACTTTCCTTTAAAACTTCCATTTTTAAAACATTGGTTAAAATTATTTACCAGTTATTTTGCAAATTTTATTGTTAAAAATCACCAGTTGAAGTGGCTCTTTGCAGCTGTGACTGAATTTTTAAAACAGCCATTTTTTCCCTCTAGTTTGTTATTAGCTGTTTCTTAAGGCAGATAATACATTTTTGTGGGGGGCTGGAAGCTCCCTTTCTGGTGGGGAGACAAATGGAGGTCAAGTATCTGTAACTGCCAATCAGTTCAGATATACATCCCTTTAGCTTTTATTTTTTTGCAAATTTTACCACAATTATTTTAAATTACAAATTTTTATCTTAATGTCTTGCTTGCAATCTGGCCTATAGTAGATATTCAATAAATGTAGATTGCATGCATATGGTTATCAGACTCTCTCAGTTGTGGCAAGGGAGGTACTGTTACTTTCCTATCTTAGGGATAAGGTAAAAAGACTTTTCCCTTTTCCCCCTCTGGTTTTATGGATTGCATGAGAGTGAAACTAGAATAAAAATCCTTCACTGTTCACTGTCACTGTCTTCCCGTTCATCATCGATTGGCTTGAGCGGGAACCAGTAACATCTCCATATGTCCTGTCTCATGCTAGTAGAGCCCAAGGGCACCTGCTTGCTCCAGGAACATAAAGAGCCTCAAACCATTTCATCAGGTTATGGGAATGAGGGCTAAAATTGTTACTGGTGGGGCCAGAGCGATAGTCCAGTGGGTAGGGCTTTTGCTTTGCACGCGGCCGGCCCAAGCCGTCCCGGGTTCAATCCCCGGCATCCCATATGGTCCCCGCGCACCGCTGGGAGTAATTCCTGAGTGCAGAGCCAGGAGTAACCCCTGAGCATTGCGGGTGTGACCCAAAAAAGCAAAAAAAAAATTGTTACTGGTATTTGGCATATCAAATATGACACGGGTAGCTTGCCAGGTCTGCCGTGTGGATAGCATACTCTTGTAGTCATCTCTAAATCCAGCATTTATTGATGAACCGTGTGGCCGCTTGTGGCTGCGCGAGCCAGGCTGTGATAGGCTGGTCTGCTGGGTGGAGTTCTGACGAGAGGGAAGTCCGGATGTGGAAAATGGAGGCCCTCATGGAGTGGGGGTTGTCCGGCTTATTGCAAGGGGGGGGGGTGGCAGGCCAGGGCTAGAACATGCCATTCCTCCTGGGCGCCTCGTGAGTGGCTGGGCACAGGGAGAGCCAGTAGCAGCTCTGCCCCATGTCTGTGAGTCATCTGGTCCCAATCCTTAATAAGGATTTTTAAAAATCCTTATTAAAAATTATTCTGTTGATCTTTTGGGGCGTGGAATTATTGTGTTGGAATTAAAACCTCATCCTTATGTTGATGGCTTACCTACAATATATTAAAATGTTTAGTTAGGATGTAGCGCATGTTTCTTATAGAAAACTAGTGTACACATGTAGCAGATAAGCTGTTTTCAGGTAACAGTGTTTTTAGTAATCCACATGGGATCCACACTACCTGTTTTCCACCCATGAACATTTTGACAGGTTTATACCTGATAATTGCTGGATCTTAGGTGTGTTTTATAAACTAATTATTAGCTCCTACTAATAATACTATCAGAAGCTAATAACTAATTATTAGCTTCTGATACTTAGTTATCACTAAAGAATGATTTCAGACTTTCAGGAAAGTTGTGTGGCACCTAATCACACCTAATTCTTAGGAAATCAGTATTTTAGGAGCGGAAAATGAATTTCTTCACATTCCCATCTCACTTTTCTTCTCATTCCCATACACTTCTCTTTTGTAGGAGATAAAGGGTGTGTGTGTGTGTGTGTGTGTGTGTGAGAGAGAGAGAGAGAGAGAGAGAGAGAGAGAGAGAGAGAGAGAGCTCAAACATATTTCTTCTTTCGGTGGATGATGTAGTTAACTAAAGGGAGAAATTTCAAAGATCAGGTCTCTTGACAAAATGTTTCTTCTGGGAATCTGGGATGTCACCCAGTGGTTTTGGTTCCTAATTTTCCTAATTTTAGGTAGAATTATAGCCAGGCAATCTTTAAGAATGAATTTTTTTCTTTTGTGGTCACACCCAGCGATGCTCAGGAGTTGCTCCTGGCTCTTCCCTCAGGAATTACTCCTGGCGAAGTTCTGGGGACCTTATGGGATGCTGGGGATTGAACCCGAGTTGGCCATATGCAAGGCAAATGCTCTACCTGCTGTGCTATCGCTCTGGCCCCCTAAGTATGAATTTATGTATCACGCCATGGTAGATTCTGAGTGAGAAGCAAAGAACTCAAGTTCCCTCACTCAGAGAAATTCCTTTATTCCTTCATCATTCTACAAATAGTGTTTGAGTGCATGCTATGTACTGCTCACTGTCTGGGCTCTAGACATAACACATAACAAATGTTTCTTGAAATGCTCATTATGCATAGATACTGACCAAAGTGCTTTTTGTGTGTTAACATCTAGGCTCATAGTCCCCTAGAGATTAATCAGAAAGTGAGGCCCAGAGCATTAAGATGACGTATCTGAGATCACACTACTAAGAACCCAGCACCACTCTTAACCAGACTCCTACCCTTGAGGACCCTACAACCTAACTGATGGCCCAGATATGAAGAGACTAGCTCTGGTCCCACAGCACTGTGCGAGAGGGATGGACAAAGGAGGACCCCAGGCCCAGTTGGTCTGGAGAGGCATCAAATGGCATCAACCAGCTGCCATCAACAGGAGAAACCGAGAACTGAAGTCATGAGGATAACAAGCAGCAAGAAGACACCTCCTGTCTTCCTTACGGAGTTCACTCCAGGAATTTCGTCGTGGTATCATTTACTTTGGTAATGCAATTTTAAATTATTTTAAAATAATTAAACTACTGATTGAAGCCATGAACGGTGCTTTGTTTCAAAGACAATGCAGCTATACCATACATAAAAAGTTTCTTAATGTACAATTTTGACTTTCTCTTGGATTGTTTTGTTCTCTGCATTGGTTGTGAGGACTGAACCAGAAGTGGTTAAGATGTGAATCTCAAATGTCACACGGATTGACTTACACAGACAAAACTTTAATTCCAGGGGCCAGAATGATAGTACAGAGGGCAAGGCACTTGCCTTACATGCGACTGACTCAGGTGCGATTCTGCCATCCCACATTGTCCCCGAGCCCTGGCAGGAACGAACCCTGATTGCAGAGTCAGGAGGAAGCTCTGAGTACTGCTATACATGGCCCCAAACTAAACAAAATTAAATCCAATTGAATTCTACTCAGTTCCTTTGCCTAGTTTGTTTAATCTCATAAATTTATACCTGCAATGGATTAAAATGTCTCTTGGGTTTGCTTGGGCATATTTATCAAAATTCACAAAGAAGCAAGTGAGTAGTAAACTGTACTAGATGGGAATTCCTTTCAGGACTTATTTTTGATGTCCCAAGTGTTACTCATCATATTAAAATTTGAGAAATAAATTGATGAATATTAATTGATTATAGACAACAGTGGGCTTTGAAATAGCAAGGAATAAAATCTGGGCCAGGAGCAGAGTTTGCAGCTAGAACTCACCTGCTGTTCAGAAAGGAACTATTCCTGTCAAGGAAAATTTAAAGTACATGATATTGGCTTTGTGCATGATTGAAAATGTCAAAACTCCATTAATTTGATTTTTAAAGTTTAAGGTATTCTGCCATTTGGTTACTCCAATATATGAATAGAATGACATTTATTCTACTTGGCTCTCTGTAAGCACATTTGTTTGAAGGGTATCATTTATCCCTTTAATGAGTATTTTGCATACCATGTTGGGATAAATAGGATGTGTGTTCTAAAGGAAAAGAGCACACTCTGAAATTTAGATTCTAATGGCTGACAGAATTGTTATACACAAAAGTCTTAGGTTATCCTGAAAACTGGTTGGATTATGTGACACTAATGAGTGATAACAGAGAAGATAGCTATTGAGTTCAAGACTGTAGAGAATAGCTTCTCTTTGGAAGAGGTGAGGTTCTCTTCGGACCTTGCAGGGAGTAGAAGAGCCTTTAAAGGTTGAGGTATAATGTGACCCAAAGATATGAGTATGTCTGTTTCCTGAGAAAAGTTAATGCTTTTTTTTTTCTTTCCACAAGGAGTGGAAAGGTTTCCTTTCTCCTGAAGGTTATTTATTGAGCCCCTATTATGTGCTAAGTATTAAGCTTATCAAGTCCTTATGAAATAGCTATTATCACCTTCATTTTCAGACAAGAAAACTCAGATTAAGGGAAGTCAAGTCACTTGTCCTAAATTTCACAGCTGATGTTGATGATATAGGCATTGGGGATCGTCTCTCTTGCAAAACTTCTTGTGTTTATTCCTTTGCTGTCATTCCAATGCATCTAAGTTGGATATAACCTAAGCATTACCTCTCTCTTCAAGACTTGCCATCCTTTGCAATGCTTAGCGAGAAGTTCTGAATGGCATACTTAATGGTTTTATATTACTTTGTCTCCAAGTTACTTCTCAGTAGCTTTTGCTTCTGCCCATTTCTCTCAGGGTGGCCCTGGAGCTCCAATTATTTCCTGGGTGGCCCTGCCTGAAACATGAGTTACTGTCCTCATGTGATACTGCCCCCATAATGCTGGCTTCAGTGGAATTGTGATGTGAAACAGGACACTGTCTTTTCCTGCTTCATTACTGAATCTTTACTGCACCATCAACTTGAAAAACAGTTGAAGGAATACACTGCAATTTATCTTAGTTTGAATTGGATGAAGTTTCAGTCATGGATAGAGATCCAACATTAGTAGTGGCTTAACTGAGAAGGGAGTTTATTTCTTCAGCCTGTAAAAGTGTGAGCTGTTTCAGCAGCTCTTCCTCATGACCAGGTCAGGGGTCCAGACTTCTTTTACATTGTTGTGCTGCCATGTGAGAAAGAGGTACTATGCTTCTAGACAGTGTATCCCTCTAACATTTTTTAAAATAATGACCTGGAAGTTGCCTATATCACTTTAAAAATTCTACTGTAGACCAGAATTCTGTCACTTAGCTCTATTTAACTGTAAGAGAAGCAGGTAATATTGTTTGTATTCTGTATGGCCAAGAAGTCAGCTTAAAATAAAACTTGCAAAACTTCTTGTGCTTATTCCTCTGATAAATTTTTGTTACTATGAAGTGGATAATTAATATTTGAGAGGTAATCAGCAATCTGCCAGTGAGAACATTTTCAAAAAGGAGATATATGCGTACTGGGTGACACCCCACCCATGAGTCCTGGATTTTTGCATTGCTGATGAGGGATTGTTCTCCTTCCTAAAAGCCATTTTCATATCTATAGGCCAAAGGTTTAGACCAAAGATATTTCATTCTTGTGTAAACACAGATACATGGGGCGGAGCTGCTACCAGCTCTCCCTGTGCTCAGCTGATAATGAGGTATCCGGGAGGGGAAGGTGAGTTCTAGCCCTGGACTGCCATCCCAATAGAGCCTTGCAAGAAGCCAGAGGTACCTCCACACCATGAGGGCCGCTATTTTCAACATCTGGACTTCATAGCTCCTCAGAGCTCCACCCAAGAGAAAAGCAGATCTCAAGCCCTGCTTGTCAGAGTCCCACCCTACAGTGAAGCCTATTTCAAACCCAGGTATGCTTGAACCAGAGACACAGATACACAGGCCAGAGCTGCTACTGGCCCTTCCTGTGCTCAGCTGATCATGAGGTGCCCAAGAAGGAAGGCAAGTTCTAGTCCTGGCCTGCCATCCCAATAGAGCCTTGCAAGAAGCCAGAGGAACCCTCACACCATGAGGGCAGCCGTTTCGACATCTGGACTCCACAGCTCCTCAGAGCTCCACCCAAGAGATAGGCCCATCTCTCCCCATTGCAGTTCATCAGTAAATGCATGAACTGAGATCTTACCTACTACTGAGTATACCACCCACACGGCAGAGCCTGGAAAGCTACCTGTGTCATATTTGATACCAGTAACAATTATAGACCTCATTCCCATGACCTGAATGATTGGTTTGAGGCTCTTTGTATTCCTTGTGCGAGCAGTTGACCTTGGGTTAGACTAGCATGTGATAGGAAATATGGAGATGTTACTGGTGCCCGCTCGAGCAAATCAATGAACAGTGGTAAGACAAGTGATACACAAAGGAATGTGGGGGCAGGTACTTATGAGTTAGTTTGACTCTGAATTAATTGCTTCTGGACATCTCATCATATTTTCTAAGTATAAGCCCCAGTACTATTTAGATTGGATCCAATACCTCAAAACCCCAGTCCTCTACAAGGGACTGGATAGTACCAGGAATAGAGTCACCTTGGCTTCAAAACAGAACCTTAGTACAAACCCTGCTCTGACCCAAAATATAGGAGTGTAGGTCACCATAGGGCCTGAATGGGCCCCCAGCACGAAGCAAAGCAAAAGACTTAATAAGTGCCCTGGGTCAGAACAAGTCTGCTTGTTACTGAGATAGGACCTTGAGAAGGTCCTATCATCTCAAAGATGATCAATCTTTGATCATCATATCAAAGATGATTAATCCTATCTGGGGAACATAGTATGGATTATATGATGTGATCTCATGAAAGAAAGCTCACCCATATATTTAATCTTGGATGTAGTTATTATACCTAAGTCGCTTTCATGCTGTGCTTGCATAAGAAAACTAGATATAATATTATTGGATTGTTTACCAGCCTGGGAGAGGAGCAGTGCTCCCACATTAGCATCTCTTAAACTTGAGCCAGTATCATGGCACTGTGGGATTTTTACAGGTAAAGAAGCTAGTTTTGACTTTGGTTAGACCCTTCCTCCAGGGGAGAGTTTTGAGGCTTTTGGATGGAGAAACAGAGCACATGGTCAAGAGAGACACACATATGTGGGCGAACTCTTGATTAATGACATGGTCAGGACAGTTTGTTGGAAGCACTTGGTCTGTGTGAGTCTGTTGGCCAGTGTGGTAGTGGCAGAGTGTAACTGTTGGTGTGAAGTTGGTAGAAGTAAAAAGCTTTTGGATGATCTAAACTGTACTCGTGGCCTTTGTTCATTGGTTGTCAGCCCCTGAGAGTGACCAGGGAACCTGATGGACCCCAATGTTGTTGGGGACCCATCAGTCCCCAACAGCTATGTAAATTAGATAGCATATGTGAGTACAGTTCAGTAGAGTTCAATAGAGTTCCTAGAGTTCAATAGAAAATACTAAACTATTAAAATATATTTGGAAGGGCTGCTCTGCCCCTGGAAGTGTTGCAGGTGTGGCTGTGATGCCTGGCTGCATCGGCAGGTGGCAGACAGGAGACAGGCTTGTCTATACCCAGGGCTCAGCCGTATGGGTCCTGGATGGTTGATGGTCTGACTTAGAAAAAGACTGGGCCGCTTGGGATGAACCCAGAGCCACGGCAGAGCCTGGCAAGCTACTCGTGCTGAATTCCATATGCCCCAAGCAGTAACAATAATGGACCTCATTCCCAAACGAATGGAGACGTTACTGGCACCCGCTTCGAGCAAATTGATGAACAACGGGAAGACAAAGAAAAGAAAGACTCTTCTCTAATAAACATAGCCTGTGGCAATCTTTGCTTTCCTATTTTAGCTATGCCTTCCTCTTTAAGAAGTGAGACAGAAAAATACTGAGAGATCCTGATGCTCCTCCGTTTTTTTGGTTGGTTTGCTTTTGTTTTTGCCACACTTGGTGGTACAGAGGGATTATGAGGATATTTCCTGGTTCTGTGCTCAGGAAATAGTCCTGGCAGTTTTCAGAGGACCATATGGGAAGCCTGGAATTAAACCCAAGTCAGCCACATGTAAGACAAATACCTTACCAGCTATACTATCTCTCTAGCTCCATCCTTTTATTATTTTTGGTTCTTCTTCTTTCTTCTTTTTTCTTCTTCTTCTTCTTCTTCTTCTTCTTCTTCTTCTTCTTCTTCTTCTTCTTCTTCTTCTTCTTCTTCTTCTTCTTCTTCTTCTTCTTCTTCTTCTTCTTCTTCTTCTTCTTCTTCTTCTTCTTCTTCTTCTTCTTCTTCTTCTTTCTTCTTCTTCTTCTTCTTCTTCTTCTTCTTCTTCTTCTTCTTCTTCTTCTTCTTCTTCTCCTTCTTCTTCTGCTTCTTCTTCTGCTTCTTCTTCTTCTTCTTCTTCTTCTTCTTCTTCTTCTTCTTCTTCTTCTTCTTCTTCTTCTTCTTCTTCTTCCTCTTCCTTCTTCTTCTTCTTCTTCTCCTCCTCTCCTCCTCCTTCTCCTCCTCCTCCTCCTCCTTCTCCCCTCCTCCTTCTTCTTCTCCTCCTTCTCCTTCTTCTCCTTCTCCTTCTCCTTCTCCTCCTCCTCCTCCTCCTCCTCCTCCTCCTTCTCCTTCTCCTCCTCCTCCTTCTCCTTCTCCTCCTTCTCCTTCCTCCTCTTCCTCCTCCTCCTTCTCCTTCTCCTCCTCCTCCTTCTCCTTCTCCTTATCCTCCTCCTCCTCTTCCTCCTCTCCTCCTTCTCCTCCTCCTCCTCCTCCCCACCTCCTCCTCCTCCCCTCCCCTCTCCTCCCTCCCCCTTCTCCTATCCTCTCCCCTCTCCTCCTCCCTCCCCTCCCATCCCCCTCTCTTCCTCCTTCTTTCTATTCTTCCTCTTCCTTTTTCTCTTCCTCCTCCTCCCCCTCCTCCTCCCTCTCCCCTCCCCCTCTCCTCCTCCTTCTTTCTCTTCTTCCTCTTCCTCTTCCTCTTCCTCCTCCACCCCTTTCTCCCTCTCTCCCTCCCTCCCCCTCCTCCCTTCCCTCCCCTCCCCCTCCCTCCTCCCCTCCTTCTTTCTCTTCTTCCTATTCTCCTCCTCTTCCTCCTCCTCCTCCTTTTCCTCCTCCTTTTCTTCTTCTATCACCATGAAACACACAGTTACAAAGCTGTTCATGCTTGGATTTCAGTCATGCAATGTTCCCAAACCCATCTTTCCACCAGTATACATTTCCCACCACCAATATTCACAATTTCCCTGCCACCTTCCCCATCACCAGCCTACCTCTATGGCAGGCACTTTCTCTCTCTCTCTCTCTCTCTCTCTCTCTCTCTCTCCTTTTTGGGCATTATGGTTTGCAGGACAGATACTGAGAGGTTTTCATAATTGTTCCTTTACCTAATTTCAGGATTCGGATAGAGAAGAAACCACTATGACAAGGCTCTCCTTTTAAAAGAGTCCTGTCCTCCCTTCAAAGTTGTTTCATATCCTGAAGCCCTCCTCTAGCACTATCCTTAGAGACAGTAGCCCACAGTTAGGTCTTTGCTAAATTTGGAATTTTTCTGTCTAAACTTACTCACAAGAGACATGAACAGGAAACGTCAGTCAACTTTTGTTAAAGTGGAGTTATGACTATTCTGTCATGGACCACTTGGATAATTAATGGGATATGTATATTACTCACATATATAAATAATACTCAGATCTTATTCATAAGGAAAAATATTTTTAGATTTAAGTAAGTCATCATTTAAAGCAATGCAGAAAAGTGATTGTTAGAACCACAACCTACAGACACCACATCTGATAGCATTGAGAGTGTTCTTTCACAGTATGTGCTTCTGCTTCATGGGGGACTTGTTGCTCTTTCAAACGTTAGTGATATTGGCAAAGGAAGAAAATATTCAAAGCTGCTTAAGAAAACACATTCTATACCACTTATCATTAGGAAAATGCAAATTGAAATAACAGTGCAATTTCTCACACTGGTGACAATGATCTCTATTAAAAATAGCAAAAACAGGGCTGGAGCGATAGCCCAGTGGGTAGGGCGTTTGCCTTGCACGCGGTCGGCCTGTGCCGGCCGGGTTCGATCCCCAGCATCCCATATGGTCCCCCCAGTACCGCCAGGAGTAATTCCTGAGTGCAAAGCCAAGTGTAACCCCTGAGCATTGCCGGGTGTGACCCAAAAAAGCAAAAAAAAAAAAAGGCAAAAATTGCTGGTGAAGGTATGGAGAAAAAGGAATTCTACCACCTGGTCAAAATGTAAATTGGTGCAGCCTTTATTGATAATAGGATGGCGATTCTGTTAAATAATAAACAAATCAAGCTGAGATTCAGTCAGGAAGTGAAAGACAATTACTGGATGGTTTCACTCAAAGGTGAAATATTAAGAATAAACTAACTGGCAAAATAACAAAA
The DNA here is from genome assembly GCA_021461705.1 of Cryptotis parvus. Classification (NCBI taxonomy): domain Eukaryota; kingdom Metazoa; phylum Chordata; class Mammalia; order Eulipotyphla; family Soricidae; genus Cryptotis; species Cryptotis parvus. The sequence goes on from JAJIBD010012069.1 coordinate 26,097, forward strand.
ATAACCTTTAGATACCACAAACAAGATGGTGGTTAGCAGAGGGAGAGGAGGAGGAGGCAGGAAGAACAGGTTGAGGGTGTCACTAGTGTGACGACTCCAGAACGGCAGACAGCAGACTTGGGTGGTGGATACAGGGAGGATTAGACAGTTAGAGAGGTGTGAAGCTGTGTTCTTGAAATTTTATAGTAAACAGATGGTAAGTAGAAAACCTTTCTTTTTTTTTTTTTAAATGAAGCCACCACTACTGGCTATCAGCCTCTCTAAACAGCAGTTACTTTTACCAATAACCAAGACTCTTTTTCAATATACTTTTAAGGGGCCCAAGGACACCAAGCTCTGTCTGGAGTGACCATTTTCTCACCTCCCCCAAAGCTCTGAGTGTGGCTCCCAAAACCAAAATGAATAAATCACTGTATCACTGTATCGCTGTCTTCCCGTTCATCATCGATTTGCTTGAGCGGGCACCAGTAACATCTCCATATGTCCTGTCTCATGCAAGTAGAGCCCAAGGGCACCTGCTCGCTCCAGAAACATAAAGAGCCTCAAACCATTCCATCAGGTCATGGGAATTAGGTCTATAATTGTCACTGGTATTTGGCATATCAAATACAACATGGGCAGCTTGCCAGGCTCTGCCGTATGGGTAGCATACTCTTGTAGTTATCTCTAAATCCAGCATTTATTGATGAACCACGTGGCCACAAGCAGCAGCACAGGCCGGGCTGTGATATGTTCTTCTGCTGGGTGGAGTTCTGATGAGGGGGAAGTCCGGATGTGGAAAATGGTGGCCCTCATGGAGTGGGGGGGGGCATCTGGCTTGTTGTGAGCCTCTAAGATTATTAAAATGAGATTGGCAAGCAAAGAAATGGAGGTGGGTGTAGGAGAGGGAGGAAAAAACAGGAAAACTGGGGCGGGGAAGGAAATTTAAATTGGTCTCTACTGACCAATTATTATTTGGAGGTATAGAGGCATTTTGTAATTTCTTGCTAAAAGGTGTTAATATGGCTTGAGTTTGCTCCTCCAAAGCGTGTTTGTTCTTTTTTAAACATTTAGTAGGTGTTTTCCTATATCTGCTTGCTGTTCAGTAATTGGAAAGAGCGGATGAATGTCTAGACAGAATAATATTAAATGACTATGTTTGACTCATATTTTATATTCACCTTATAACACTCAGCCTTGGTGATTTGACTTCCATTTGAGTGCAACACAATTAAGTTTTGTTTTCTTAAGTTTTT
>JAJIBD010012070.1:0-36256 GCA_021461705.1 Cryptotis parvus
CGCAGAGCCAGGAGTAACCCCTGAGCATTGCTGGGTGTGACCCATAAAGCACAGAAAAGTGCTAGAATATAGTAGATACAATTTTAATAATTTTGAATAATGGAAACTTTAGAGCCAAAGGGGTATTACAACTCTTGCCTGAGGTCACATTGTAGGTAACATCTGTCAAACCTGAGATTAGCATTTAGGCCTGATAATGACATCACTGTTCTTTCTCCTATGCTTGAGATCATTCAGCAAATCCTGATGGTCTATCACACTACTCGCCTCTTTTTATATTTAATACTCATTCAGTCAATAGAAGCCAGGGAGACTTCCAGTTAGGATCACAGACCCAAGATAAATACATGCCTCACTTATGGTGCCAAGAGGAAACAAGTGGCATTACATATCCCTAGAGTCTACGATGGCATAGACGGAAGAAAACTCCATGAGTTTGACACATCGTCCAACTTCATCAAACTAGAATGTTAGTCAAAATTTGAGACAAAAGTTACCATGTGGGTGGGTATCTGTAGGTATTTGGGACAGATAGGAATGAAAATTATAATTCTTACTTATTTCTTCGTGAAAGAAATGAAATAATTGAGTAGATTTGTAATATTTATATTTTCTAAGTGATTAAAGTTGATAAGTGACTATAGTGTATCTGCTTCTTTTCCCCCATGATTGACTTTATTTTATTGCTCCTTTTTGCTTTTCTTTCTTTAAACACCATGGTTTATGAAGTTATTCATAATACAGTTGTTAACAGTTGTTTCTTTCTCAACCAACACCATAACTTCCCCTTTAGGAGACAAACATGAATTTATTTTATATTGCTTTTTACCAGGAAATGTCTAATGAAATTATAAAAAAGATAGAGTAAAAAAGTGAAAATTGTTATATTTCACCATCGGTACATTAAGTCCTTATCTGAGAGTTTGTGACCTATGAACTAATGTGAAGTTTCAAAGAATTTTAAATACATTCATTTGACACATTACTTGCTGATCAAATTAATATTTTGGTGTTCACAAGTTCTGCGAGACCTCTACACATCAAATAAGAGAAAAAATTGTCCAAATATTAAATACTGAAGATTAAAAGGCTAGTATGTAAAAAAAAAAAAAAACTCAAAATAATTCTTACAAAGAACATATATGCCTATGTACACATATATTACTACTTTTAAATATACAATTCCATTGCTTTCTTGCTTTCCTATCAAACCACTTCAGTTTATATACATATATATACATATATATATACACACACACACAGAAGATATATATCATAGTAAACTTAATTATCCAGGAAAAAGGACACCACTTTGTTGCTCTAGTTCTGAAACACCAGAATGGATTCCTGTCATACAGGACTTTATATATTTTCTTTAATTGTTCATGAGAAATGTTCAATTCATCCTTTCTTATAACTAGAATATTCTTTCAAATTATGCATAACAGATGCCAAAGGTTCATTTAATTTTATCAAAACAATGTTTTGTTCAAGATTATAAATACTAACACATTTGTTAAACAGACTGAAAAATCACAGTGGTATGGGAAAATTAGTATATTAAAGATCTTATTTTTAAAATTTTTTTATTATACCACCGTGAGACATACAATTACAAAGGTGTTCATAATGGTTCTTGTGAATATAGTATTCCAGCACCCATCCCTCCACCAGTGCCCATTTCCATGACCAGTGTACCCCCCCTCCCACCTACCCCGGGCTGCCTCAATAGCAGGTAGCCCCATTTCCTCTCTTTCTCTCTCTCTGTCTCTGCATCTTTCCCTCTTCGTTTACACATTGTGGCTAGCCCTGCAGATATTTAGAGTTTATCACTTAAGATCTTATTTTTTGATATTTTAGCAATGCTCCAGATTCATGAGTCTAATTTCCAAGCAAAAATTTTAGTGACTGTTGGAGTGTAATGATAAGTAATCCTTTAGAATATTTAATATGTAGATTAGAAAATCTTGCACTAGAAAAATATGAAATTAGCATCTGTTTTTATATAAATGGGTATATAGGCAAAATCTGTTTTGGAAATATATTTCTTTAAAAGTTTAACCAATCTAAGAATTGTATACTACTATATTTATTTAAATATTTTAAAATAATTAACATGAAATAATGAGTTGCTAACATAATCATGATGCTTTACTAAATATACTACCAGTTTTCTACTTATCTTAATTAAATAAAAATTAGGGCCAGAGCGATAGTCCAGTGGGAAGGGCATTTGCCTTGCATGCGCCGACCTGGGTTTGATCCCTAGGATCCCACTTGGTCCCCCTGAGCACTGCCAGAAGTATTTCCTGAGTGCAGAGCCAGAAGTAACCCCTGAGCATTGCCAGGTGTGAACTAAAAAGCAAAAAAAAATATTGCTCTAGGTGCGGAAGAGATAGAATAATGGGTAAGGTACATGACTTGTACACAGCTGATCCAGGATCAATCTTGCTCTCCATAAGAGGATTCCCACTGAGTCCCCTGTGTCCCATTAGCAGAGATCCCTAAGCATACAATCATAAGTAAGGCTTGAACACTGTGCAGTGTGCAACCCCCAAATTAAATCTATCAAATAATTTCATTTGTTACTGTTTCTTTTTAACACACTGCAAAAAAAATTGAAATATTAGGAAGCCAGAGTGATAGTATAGGGTGCCTGCCTTGTATGTGGCTGACCAGAGTTTGATCCCTGCACCCCTACACAGTCACCCAAAACAAACAAAAATAAAGCACAATATTGACAACTGGATCAAAGAATCTGTAAATGCAACATTTTAATACTATCTAATTTATCATCATATTTCTCTTCAGAAATCATGAGACTGTTAACTTAATTCATATCTAATGACCATCAGTTTTAGAGTTAAATATTTCATATGATTCTCCCATTTTTCTAAGAAGCAGAGCAGACTAATCATTAAATTGGTTTTTTGAGTGTCCACCCTCTTTGTACTTATGGTTTAAAATGCTGATATGAGAGCTTAAAGATAATGTTAAGCAGATTTTTTTTTTTTTTTTTTTTTAATTTTTTTATTATACCACCGTGAAACACACAATTACAAAGGTGTTCATAATTGGTTCTTGGTAATACAGTATTCCAGCACCCATCCCTCCACCAGTGCCCCATTTCCACCAAAAATGTACCCCCTCCCCTCCCGTCCCCCCACCCGCCCTTTAATAGCAGGTACCCCAGTTTCCTCTCTTTCTCTCTCTATCTCTCTCTCTGTCTCTGCATCTCTCTCCCTCTTATTTTACACATTATGGCTAGCCCTGCAGATATTTAGAGTTTATCACTTAAGTCTCTTTGTGTATATTCAGTGGTGAGTTTTAATCTGCCATTACCATTTCCCCATATTTATTAAAACACTGGTATCTATATCCTATTAATGAATGCAGTCATTCTATATCTGTCCTTTTCCTTCTGACTAATTTCACTCAGCATGATAGACTCCATGTCCATCCATTTGCAGGTAAATTTCATAATTTCATCCTTTCTGACAGCCACATAGTATTCCATAGTGTAGATGAACCACAGTTTCTTTAGCCAGTCCTCTGTTCTCGGGCATTTAGGTTGTTTCCAGATTCTAGCTATAGTGAATAGCGCAGAGATGAATAAAGAAGTACAGATAGTGTTTCTGCTATGTGTTTTCGGTCTCTAGGGTATATTCCCAGGAGTGCTATTGCTGGATCAAATGGGAGCTCAATATCTAGCTTTTCGGAGGAATGCCCATATTGTTTTCCAAAAGGGCTGGACCAGTTGGCACTCCCACCAGCAGTGGATGAGAGTCCCTTTTTCCCCACATCCAAGCCAAAACAACAATGAGGTACCATCTCACCCCCACAGAGACTGGCACAGATTTTTTCAATTAGAAAAGTAATATTCATAGGGATGGATAACAAAATTAAGCAAACTGTACTATATGAAATTAAAAAAGTTTCTGCATGGCAAACGAAACTGTCTCAAATGAAAAACATCCTATTTTTTGGGAGAATATATTTACACAAAATACTTCAGATAAAAAATAATGTCCAAAATACATAAATACTAACAAGGTTAAAAACAAAAAAAAATAATCACATCAGAAATGTGAAGAAGAGATGAACAGAGACTTTCACAAAGTGAAAATCTAATAGGTAAGATATGGAATCAACCTCGGTGTTCAATGACAGATGAACACATTATGAGAATGTGGTATATATATATACAATGGACTAATATGCAGCTGCAAAGAACAATGACATCATATGATTTTATGCATCATGGTGGGAACTTAAAGATAATCATGTTCAGTGAAGTAAGCCAGAAGAAGAAAGATAAACACAGGATAACCTCACTTATCTGCGGTATATAAAATAACTGGATGAGGAAATGCATTGTATTAAAGGTGGGAAACCTAGGTCACCCTAGACTCCAGAGTTTAGAAAGGAGAAAGTAAAAAGAAGGAAATAACAGGGGAAGGAAGAAAAGAAAGTAATGGGTTAATATTGTTAGGGGCTTCAGTTATACTTGTGATGTGGGAAAACAGTACAGCTATATATACAAAATAAAGACTCAACAACACTGAAAACATGAGATCTAAGCTGCAGCCACCAGAACTTTGTAATGTTAAAGTGACAGGAAAGAGGGCACATTGTATGGTGGGAATAAGGAACACTGGTAGAGACAAGTTTATACTAGTGGTAAGATTGGTGTTAAGAAATATTTTATGTCAAAAATTCAACTATCAACATCTTTATTTACCCCAATATCTATCTGACAAGGGGCTAATATCCAAAAGATATAAGGCATTGGCAGTACTTTACAAAACAAAAACAAAAACTTCTTCAAAGAAGAAATACAAATTGCCAAAGACAGATGAAAAAAGATTCACTTGCTAATCATCAGGGACATGCAAATCACAACAATGAGATACCATCTCACACCACAGAACCTGATAACCAGTGCTTCTGCAGATACAGGAATAAAGGGACTCTTCCTAGTTGTGGTGGGAATGCTGAATAGTTCAGCCTTTTTGGAAACAATTTGGACATTCCTCTAAAATACAGAAATTGAGTTTCCATTTGACCCAGCAATACCACTTCTCAGAATATACCATGGGGACCCAAAAACACACATAAGAAATGCCATCTGCACATATATATTCATTGCAGCACTATTCACAATAATCAGGATCTGGAGACAACCCAAGTACCAGAGAAAAGATGACACGTTAAAGAAACTATGGTGAGACAGGGCCTCCACGGACGGCTGGGGAGGCTGGCGCTCGGCTCGCGCAGGGCCTAGCTGACCATGGAACCCGAGGAGGACAGATGGGTTTTGGGGAGTGGGCCCGTCGCCTCTGGGGGTCCCGAAGCAGCCGGATGAGACTCGCCCATCACACTAGCCACCATTTTTGCTGTCCGGACACTGCAAAACTGCCTCACGACCAGATCAACAGAGCAAAAGCCAGTTCGAGCCCAGGTAGGCGGCCCCAAGAGGCGGGAATCACTGGGAAGTCGTCAGATGGAGGCGTGGTCGTCCCTTCCCCCCCTCCATCTTGTAGAGCCTGGTGGTCCTGCCCAGGAGCTGCACGCGGCCAGCAGACAGGGCCTCACGGGCGGCTGTGGAGGCTGGCGCTCGGCTCCGCGCCGGGCCTAGCTGACCATGGAACCCCGAGGGAGGACAGATGGGTTTTGGGTGTGGGCCCGTCGCCTCTGGGGGTCCCGGAAGCAGCCGGATGAGACTCCGCCCATCACACTAGCCACCATTTTTGCTGTCCGGACACTGCAAAACTGCCTCATGACCAGATCAACAGAGCAAAGCCAGTTCGAGCCCAGGTGCGCCAGGCCGCATAGCGGCCACGCGGTCCACTAAAATAGTGAATCAGTAATGTTTTTGATGCACTGCATTCCACGAAGAGCAGGAAAGTTTTTGGGAGGGGAGATGTAGGGAGGAAGGAAATAACATGCAGAACCCGCCAGGTGGTTGAGGTGCGGGAGGGGGGGAGGGAGGTGGGGACATTGGTGATGGGAGATGGTTTGGGCGGAGGGTGCGTGTTGGAACACTGTGGAACCAAAGCTCTACATGAGCATCTTTCAATTAAAAAAAAAAGGTGGAATCTACCACAAACATGTGGGAATCAGTGGTTAGGTAAGACAGAGAAGGGAACAGTGTGCTAATATTTGTCAAAAGTGATAATGCCAGCCTAGAACTGAGCATTGAATATAGGAAAAAAAGATATACATGATAATCTCTAAATGTATGTATTGCAATCCACAATGTGTAAGAGAAGAGAGAAAGAGAGAGAGAGAAGAGATAAAGAGCTTGCCATAGAGGCAGGCTGGGGGATGGGGGGAGGGAAGTGGGGACATTGGTGGTGGGAGATGGGCACTGGTGGAGGGATGAGTGCTGGAACACTGTATGACGGAAACCCAAACATGAACATCTTTGTAGTTGTATGTCACATGGCGGTGTAATAAAATATTAAAAAATAAATTCAATTATATTAAATATGTACATTTTACTTTAAACTCTGTGATACCTAAGCATATTTATTGTTTTATAGACTGTTTCTGCCACTCAAAAATGTCTAGTTGACAGAGAGAGAAAGAGAGGAAACGGGGGTACCTGTTATTGAGGCAGCCTGGGGGTGGGCAGTAGGGGGTGGGGTACATTGGTGGTGGAAATGGGGTACTGGTGGAGGGAGGGGTGCTGTAATACTGTATTACCAAGAACCAATTATGAACACCTTTGTAATTGTATGTCTCACGGTGGTATAATAAAAAATTTTTAAAAGTCTAGTTGAGAAAGTGAAAAAAAAGAAACTATGGTACATCTACATTATGGCCATTCTACATAATAGAATACTATGCAGCTGTTAGGAAAAATGAAACTATGAAATTTGCTTATAAAAATATGGATATGGATAGTATCATGTGGAATTAAATAAATCAAAAGGAGAGACCAATATAGAATGACTGTACTCATTTGTGGAGTATATCAGAAAAGTAAAATATAACATGGATATAAAATGGAAGAACAGCAGAAACGGCTATGATGAATTGTCCATGGTTGGAAGTGGAATCCTGCCTCGAGTGCCAAAGGAGAAGGCAGTGGGAATAGAAAAGAGACAACATGACAAAGATAGCTATAAAATGATCACTCTGGATAAGAGCTGTGTGCTGAAAATAGATAAAGGAATGAACAGGATAACCGCTCACACACACACACACACACACACACACACACACACATATATATATATATATATATATATATATATATATTACACCATAATAACAAAAAAGAAGAGAGAGAGAGAAGTATAATGCTGCCACAGACACAGGCAGAGTGGGGGTTACAGGATGGAATCTGGGGACCTTGTATTTAGAAATGCAGACTACTAGATGAATGGAAGTGTTAGAATGTGGTATGCCTAAAACTGATATGAACAGTTCTGTAACGGAGTTTGTCATAGTGAGCCAATAATACAAACACAAATAAAAATAAAAAAACCCAAACCAAAAGACCTAGCATAGTAGTTTCTATTCTAGAACCAATGTGTAGTATTCTGTTCCAAAGATATTTTTTCCCGTAGTGGGTATATGAGCATTATCAGTAATTGAACCCAGAACAATGAACTATTGTAAAGATCTACATGCTCTACATGTAAAGCATAGTCCCTACTCCATACTACATAGTTCCTCAATGATTGTTACATGTGATTTTATGCTCTGCTGATCTATTTTCCAATTCCATATTTTATTAATTCTTCCCCTCAAAGAATATTAATATAGCTCATACTATGTTCAGGGTAGTATCTATGCAGGTTATAGAACAGTGACACTAGGTTTAGGGTTAGTTTCTCCATATTCGAAAATGTGTGGAGTTTTTGGGTTGTTATGGAGCCTGAGAAATTCAATGTGCATTTATTGTCTGGGGCTACAGGATAATTGTCATGGGATATTGTATGCATTCACAGAGTATGCTTCTCCTTCTCAAAAGATACACTTTAGAGACTGATATAATTGGTCATGACTTATGGTCTCAACAAGTAGATTGCTTTATTGAGAATTTAAAATTAGTATAATGAATGAAACATTATCTCAACATGAAAAATATAACTAGACTGGGGGGGCAGAGTGATAGTCCAGCGGGTAGGGCGTTTGCCTTGCATGCAGCCAGTTTGTGCCGGTCCGGTTCGATCCACGGCATCCCATATGGTCCCCCTGAGCACCGCCAGGAGTGATTCCTGAGTGCAGAGCCAGGAGAATCCCCTGAACATTGCCGATGTGACCCAAAAAAGCAAATTTTATATATATATGTATGTATGTATATATATAATTTGCTTTTTTAAATTTAAAAAATTTAAAAATTTTATTTTTTTTTAAATTTAATACAGTTTGTTTTAAACAGGTGTTTAAAACAGTTTGCCCCTCCCTGCTCGGCAAGCCTGGCAAGCTGCTCGTGTTGTATTTGATATGCCAAATTCCAGTAACAATTATATTACGTCATTCCCATGACCTAATATAATGGTTTGAGGCTCTTTATTTTCCTGTAGCAAGCCGATGCCCTTGGCTCTACTGGCATGAGACAGGACAGGACATATGGAGATATTACTGGTGCCCGCTCTAGCAAATAGATGATGAACGGGAAGATCGTGATCGTGATCGATATATATATATATATATATATATATATATATATATATATACATATATATATACACATATATAACTAGACTATTGGTTATTTTCCATCAATTTTTCATGGCATTTAATATTGGACTGGATACTTGGTATTATCTAGAGAATAAGTGACTTGGATACTTTTAAACCCTAAAACTGAATGAAAAAAAAGTTAAAGGGAAGAATGTTTCTAGATATCCTGTAAGATAATCATTTAATCTTTACTTCATTTTGAAATCAGGTTAGACAAAAGCAGTGACCATAGAATCTCTAAAGTTTCTGGCGACTGCTATGAATCTTGAGAAATGGTAAAAGTAGCCTCCAGCAATAAATAGCAAAGAGACAGGAAACAGCAAAGGATTGGAAAGCACTTGAAAGTACAATTTAGTCTCTTAAACCACAATATACTACGGGACATTTCACCTCATACAGATTGGTGCTGAAAAGCTGCATGTTTGCTTTCATTTTTATCACATTATCTTCCTGATTTTTTAACAACCATAAACTGCTACATTGCAGAAGAAAAAGTTACTTAGCTTATCAGTGAAATCAAATGTCATAACCAAATTTTATTAACCTAATTCTAGTTGGATCATTTAGGTGAAAAGGATGACAAATAGTTTCATTACACATGTCAACAGCGAAAGAACACAAAATGCATATCTAAGAATAGTAGTTGGATACATGAAGTGTCTTTCTGTTACATGCACCCTCATAGCAGTACAATGATATAGGCATCATCACCCTATTTTATAGGATGGCACCAAGAGACAAAATAACTTGACAGAAGTCAGTTTTTATCAAGGACTGGTCTAGAACCAGAGTTCTGGACTTCCTAGACAAACTATTACTCAGAAGATTTCATTTTTCTGCTGTTATCACTTCACAGATGAGTTATCCAGGAAAAGTAACAAATCTACATACCATTCGAGATGCTAGACTTCTGCAATCTGTTTCATTTTGCAGGATTTCCTATGTTACATTGCTCTTCATTAAATATACACCAGAAGAAGGAGACTAAAAATTGTCATTTGATTAAATTGACATAAATCTACAAGCAAATAATAACTCAGGAAATTGTACCTACTCTATTTTTAAAATGTATTTTATTATACCACCATGAGATATAAAATTACAAAAAATGTTCATAATTGGGTTTCAGTCATACAGTGTTTCAGCTCCAATTCATCCACTATCCATCCCAGTAACAATATCCCCAGATCCCCCATAGCCTGCCTTTAACTTTTCTTCTTTTTTCTCTCTATCTCTTTTTCTCCCTTCCTTACGTGTGCGGCTTTCATACATACATTTAGGGGGTTATCTTGTATATCCCTTTGCTTATGATCAATGATCATTTCTAGTCTGGCATTCTATTTCCAACAATTACTAGCACAATGGTCCCTTTTCTACCTTACCTAACCTCTGATTCCCACACAATTGTGGGAGATTCCAAACACTGGCAACTCCTTCTGATCCATGTGTTACCTGGCCATGGATATTGGTCTCATACTATTTTTGTTTTTATATCCCACAAATGAATGCAGTCATTCTATATCTGTCTTTTCCTTCTGACTAATTTCACTCAGCATTCTACTCTCCATGTCCATCCTTTTACAGGCAAATTTCATAACTTCATTTTTTCTAACAACTCCATCGTATTCCATTGTGTAGATAAATTGTACCTACTCTAAAGGAAGAAGCGTGGAACTGTCTCATACCTGCAGCTTTCATGTAAAATAATAAAAACTTTGATGTCAGATAATACCTGGAGGACCAGTAGATACATAAACTGACACAAGTTTAATACTATATACTATCTTCTGATATAAAATAAATATTTGAATTCCAACAGAAAACATTGGAATAAAAATGACAGATCAATTCAATGAAAATTGACAATTTACTATATTATTAAAAATTTTTAAATATCAAATGCATACTGGTTATATTCAGAGACCCTACTTGAAAAAAAGGTGAAATTCTAAGGTAGTTGGTTTGGATAATAATAAAACTCAGTTGACATGAAAAACCCAAATATTGGACTTCTAGTATATCTTGGCATAAATCCACTCCCTTATTTCTCTGAAGTCATCTTTTGTTTAGTAGGACACACCAAGGCTTATTTTTTGCATTTGTACATAGAGATAACTCTTGGAAATGCTCAGGACACCAGATCGGATGCTGGAAGTTGAACCAAAATCAGCTTTGTGCATGGAAATATCCTACCAGTTGTACTATCACTCTAGCTCCTCACTGAGGTCCTTTGAATTGATTGGTTAAACTAAAAGTAAAGCAGATTTCTAATAGGCTCATGATTTAACAGAAAGAGATAATATGTATAAAGTGGTACATAATGCTTGATATTTGGTAAATGATCAAGAAAAGAAAACTGCTACACATTAGTTTTACTAACTAGAGTGGCAAAAACTGTTTGGATATAGAGAAGTTTTAGTGTTAATACAGACTGTCATTTAGCACCAAAATTTCAGATAATTAGAATGCTCTCTAAACTGAATAATCAAATAATTAAATGTATGAGAAATGGCTTACTATATATATATTTGGGTTATAAAATTGGAATACATTTGGGAACTTGAATAGCAGCATAAACCAAAGTGGTCTTCAACTCTTACATTGGCAAACATTGCCATAACTTTATTGTAAAACTGATAATGATACAAGAATCTTTTACAATTGAGTTATTTATTTTATAATTTTGCTATAACCAAAAACTAAGAACACAACTTCAAGGGGCCAGAGAGAGTATAGTGAATAATGCTCTTTCCATCCCCGGCTTCCCGTATGTTACCTCCAAGCACTGCCAAGTGTGATTCCTGAGAGTGTAGCCAGGAGTAAGGCCTCCAGCACTGCCAGGTGTGACTCAAACAAACAAACAAAAAAAAAAAAAATAAATTTAAAAGCTCATAAGTTGGTAAATACAGTAGATCTTTTGAATTTATGGTTTTAACATTTACAGCTCTGGCTATTCATGAAGTAATTTTATGGATCCTTAACCTCATATAGAAGTAGCTTTTTTAAAGTTGCTGACACTAGAATTTGAAATTTTAGTGTCAAGATGCTAGTATACTAAAGTTGGAATAGCTAGTGACTTGGTTGGCCACTAGCCCAGCATCCAAACTTTTATGTCCTTCTATTCATGTTGAGATATGTATACCCATTTTACTGAAGTGATAAGAGTTATCTTTATTTCTGTAAAAATGCCTAGAAAAGTAAAACAACTGTGGCTGATGATAATGGCACTGAAAAGTGCTAGTTCTTATGCAGAAAAGGCTTTGTGAATGACTTTAGTAATATATTCATAAAATCATTAATGATTTGAAAACTGTCTGTTAAATTTTTCAGTTATACATTATTGAATTTTCCTAGGGAAATTATATGCTAGAATGATATTTGAGGATGTGGCGAGGCAAAGATGTCACAGGTCCTATTCTTTTGTAACTAGAGAAGGTGGGCTGTCTTCCCATTATGATGTTCCATTAGAAACAATAGCATGTCACTTTCAATGGATAAGTCCATGAAAACGACTGCAGGAACTATTTCATGAATGATATCTCAGGCTATTCTGGAGACAAAGGGCTGGTATCTGCTTACAAGGACAATCAAGTCATTATTAAATTTCCACAGAAACAATTAAAATGGATGCTCACTAATAAAAATATAGGTCCTTATTAATTAACTTTTCACAAACAAAAATGCTTTAATCTTCATTAATACATGTAAATGAATTACTTAAGCTTTAAAATATTATGTAGCAGTTGGGACTCAGTCAAATTTTCTATTTCTACATCATTTGTCTTTGACTGCAATTTATGTTTGGTATTTCTTTTTGCTGTATTCCTCTTAAGGATGCATTTGTTGAAAGCTCAAACACTCTATTTAAAAAAACTAATTTTCATGCTTACAATTAAAAATTTTAGTTTTGCAACATATATGTGTTGATTATAAATATTTGAGTAAAGAGTGTTTTTTAATTTGAAATGTCTGTGAGTTAAGTCAAAATTTACAATGAATTGTATTGCAGAAACATAAAGGCAAAGATTATGTAGAGTCTAATTTTTATAAGGGATGTTGGGAAGATATTATAACACAACACATTTGTATTCAGATGTACTGCATTGAGTACCAAACTTTGGAGTACCTCTGAGGACAATCCAGAGATCAACTGAGAATTCTAGTATAATGAGCATAGACAATTTCTTAGTGAAAAAGCTAAGGGATAAGAAAACCCCTTGGAAAGCTATATTATAAAATAATAGTACATTATTCTACCAAAAATAGTGTTGTGAAACCTAATCTTTTATTGTCCTTTACAGAGGCTCTATAGATCTACCCTCTGCCACCACTATCAATCTACCAATTTGTGCAAAAATAGATTATTTTAAATCCAAAAGTAAGCTACTCAAAAGTGGCTCATTCTATAATTTGAATTTATTCCAAAGTGTTATGAGATCCCAAGGCAGGGAGTAGTCAAAGAGCTTAAATATCATTTCCCATGATTTATTGAGAAATAGTAAGTGTTAAAATATATTAAGATAGAGAGATGGACGGGACCGGACTGACCGGACAGATGGATGGACAGACCGACAGACAGACAGAGAGAGATAGATAGATAGAGATAGACAGACAGACAGAGATAGATAGATAGATAGAGAGAGATAGACAGACAGAGATAGATAGATAGAGAGAGATAGACAGACAGACAGACAGAGATAGATAGATAGAGATAGACAGACAGACAGACAGATAGATAAATAGATAGACAGATAGATAGGTAGGTAGGCTTCACATTTTTTTAGTAAAATATTTCAATTTAGCTTTTGATTTTTGTAAATATATTTTACAGATGAGGCTATTCCAATTCAGTGAGGGGTTGATGGCTAATTCACTTATTTGTTCTATAAACAAATAAAAAACTATATTAAGTTCAATGAACCATTTGCAATGTCTGATCTCAGGGTTCTAATATCTAGTTATAAACTGAAACAGTATTTTGTCCATCAGAATGAAATTCCATTCTCACTGGTAAGTTCTCTTACTTTATCAATGCCTATCCAGAGAATAAGGTTAAAACATACTGTATACAGAACTAGGCAACAAGTGCTAAAACGTGGGGCTAGAGTGATAGTACAGAGGTCAGGGCATTTGCCTTGCATGTGGCCAATGCGGGCTTGATCCCTGGCATGCTATAAGGTCACCCGAACACCACCAGAAGTAATTGCTTAGTAAAGAGCCAGGAATGACCTCTGAGCATTGAAGCAGGAATGTCCTGTTGGGTAGGTGACTCAGAGATGAGACTCCAGGAACAGGAAGTATATCCATTATTATTTCTAATGATCGTCAGCGAGAGGGGCACCAGTTACATCTTGGCAGCTGACTGACCACTTCCAAAAAGACCCCAACTTTCTTATATCCCATCAAAGGGCAATACACCTTAGAGTTAAGTTTTCATGGTTTACATTACAAAGACATTTCACATTCTTTGCATAGGATTTAGGAAAAATAGGAAGGGAGATGACTAGGAACCAAAAACCTGCAGGGGGCGCTAAGTAGGTAAGGTGAGATGAACAAAAGAACGCATTACAGTTGCTAATTCAGCCTTTGGACTAGCCCAGGATGGCAAGGTCATGTCAGATGGAAGAACAAGAAAAACCTATTTTTTTGACTAACTTTAAACATCCTCCATTAGACTCTATCTTGGACTAGTTATAGCCAACAAGGAAATGTGCAGAGAAATGACCTAGGATAGCCTTGTCTGTGTAACTGCAGCTTGATTAACAGTCTCACTAGGAATTTTACATACTAACTCTATTGGGAGACGGCCTGCCAGAAGACCCTGTGTATCTGTTAACAGGCAGTATCCAGCAGATACCCGCATATCCTTAGATCTACCTTCTGCCAAGACCATTGCCTGGTGTGACCCAAATATACAAAAAGAAAAATTAAAACGTTACTGCCTTGAGTTTCACTGCAACACCATTATGAGCATTGTCCTTCCAACTTCAAAGGGAAAATTGAAGTCCTTCAAAATTCAAAGGGCAGACTCTATTTTTAATATGCATATCTATAATTTCCCTATGTCTACTATATGTTTATATACACAACATATACATACACTAGGGTTTGAACCTCATACAAGCAAGGAATTTATTCTATGACTAAATGACATAACCGGCCTCCTCCTGATATTTTCAAGGCCTCTTACTGTATCCTTTGGGGTTTTGTTTCATCATATTTTATTCATCAATTTTTACAGTACAGGATATAATATTTATCAAGACGTTTTATAAACCATTATAGCAAATGTATCTTTTCTGTAATTTCAAATGTCGTTACTGATTTCATCTATTTGTGTCCAACTAAATAAGCTCATTCTTTTCCTTGGTGCAGTTGAGTACTTATAGACAGGCCCCATGTTTCTAATTAGTCATTACTTGAAGAGAAATATTTACTATTTTCTAATTGTCTCTTTAGGACTCTTTAAATGCTACATCATTTGATAAGGTATACCTGTGGATGTTGTGTTCCATGTACCTACATGAAGCAGATAAAGTTCTTTCCCAATTGATTCTCTTAGAATGACATGGGGAATAGACACTTTTATATCAGAAATATGGGAAAATACTCTTAAAGGGATAAAATAATTATTCCAAGGCAGCAAAACTAAGTTAGCTAAACAACAGATCATTATATTATCGTTTTTCTTCATATCTCCTGTCATGCTTATCTCTCATTTTCCCTGTCTTATATTAGCTACTTCTGTAGATCACAGTTTTACTTAGTCATTAATTATTATATGTTCTGTTTCTAGGTGTGAATAGCTTTTTCTTGGCTACTTACAGAGATGATTCTCTCCCTTTGATAACAACCTTTCTGTGTTTTGCAGAATATACTTTCTTTAATTAGTCTCTGGTCAGACAGTTCATTTCTTCCAACTTACACTATGGGACCTATGAGCTTGAAGGTTACTTAGCCTTTCTAGTTCTCACTCTATTGTGCATAAAATGGAGATAATCAAATACAAAACTTCAATGATCTACTCTGAACACTGAACTAAAAAATAGCAATGCAGAAAGAGTAACACCTGTGTCATAGTAAGTATGCACATTGTTTTTAACTGCTTGTGACATGCCATAGTCTAATAAGTCAACTTCAAACACTATATAATATTCTTTCAGGCCAAATCCAATTACATGTAGTAGAGCTCATGGCACACAGCCAATCACACCTGCTTTAAGTACAGTCTATAGAGTCAAAGGGAGAATTTACAGAATTAAAATTCAAATGTGTGGCAAAAGTCATAACGTTAACTAAAACAGTTAAGTCAGGAAGTAATGGCACCAAGGCCTCATTCTGAGTGAGTTAATTTGTGTCAGTCACACCCCCAAAATTCAAGTTGTATGCCTCTAAATACACTCTAATAACATTAAGTATCTTCCTCTCAACTAATACTTCTAAGTGAATTTCTAGTCATGCCAATTACAACACTACAAATCACAGTGTTTAAGTCTTTAAACTGTGGGGGGGGAAATCCTGAAATAGATAAAGTAATACATAAAGTGAGGTTGAGCTAATCAGATACAATTACTTAGTGAATAACTCAATTATATTAGCATGACTAGAGAACAGGTATGTTTTTTTACCAGCATATTTAACTTTTCTAATGACCCTAAGTCATAACCAAAAAGTCTAGAATTCTACTTAACAATTTAGAATAGAGTGAATGTCACTTACATAAATTGAGCTTGCAGTACCCTTTCGAATTCTTTCCTAATCTATATGGCTGATACCAAATTATTAGGTACTGTGCTCACCCATCATTATTAACTATCAATACATAAGTTTCTAAGTTTCTAAATACTAAGTTTCCTGCTAATAAAGTATCAACCTCAAGGAATTAAGGGGCAAAATAGACACTTGATGGGAAAGTTGTGTGGAAGTCAACCAAGCACAATGAGTGAAAACAGTAACATGGGAGGCTCAACTAGCACCAATAGACTTGCTTAGTATATCCCTAGAAATTGATGTTAGTGATACAATTGTAAGAATAATTATCAAAAATTTACTTTTTTGTCACATTTTTGTTAATTCCATTTTGCTATAACAAGTAATATGAAATAATTTGTGCCTGCTATAGGGGAAGGTTTGTGGGGAGTGGAAAACTGGGAACATTGGTGGAGGGAATGTCACACTGGTGGTAGGATTGGTGTTTGGACCATTAATTGCCTGAAACAACAACACTGCAAATCACAGTGTTTAAATATTTAAAATGTGTGTGTGTGGGGGGGAATTCCTGAAATAGATAAAGTATACATAAAGTGAGGCTGAGATAATCAGATGAAATTACTTAGTGAATAAATCAGACAATAAAATCAGATGCTGAAAAGTATAGTGATTTTAGATTAAATTGCAATTTATATCACAAATTAAAAATTAATATTTTATTTAATCTTAGATTTTATCTTCATGTTACATCACACCATTTGCTTAAGAGCAACTTTATGACAATGTTGAGTCTTTTCTTATTAATCTTGCCCAGACTAAATGCATGTGTTGGTACTTCCTATTACATTGGTATAAAATATACTATCAGCGATTTAAAATAATTATAACTAAAAATCTCAATATGCAGCACATAAAGATACCAGATTATCACAGCGCTATCAAAGCTTAATTGATATAATTTAGACCTCATCTTATTAAATTGTGCATTATAATTATTTCTTTGACCAAATGACTGCAGTTCTGTCACTTGTATTTATACATGTCTTTAACCTATCAAAAACATTTCAATATTAAAGGATTTTTTCTTCCAAACATTTCCCTTTCACTGATTAACTAAGAAATTAGTGTCTTATTCTGCATGTGCTAGTGAATTTACTTTGTTTTTTATTTTTTATTTTTTATAAGTATTTTATTATACCGCCATGAGATATACTATTACAAAGATGTTCATATTTGGGTTTTGGTCATACAGTGTTCAAGCAACCATCACTCCACCAGTGCCCATCTCCCACCACCAATGTCTCCGGTTCCCTCCCCGTCCCCAGCCCACCTCCATGGCAGGTTCTTTTATTTCTTTCCCTTTCTCTTTATCTCTTTCTCTTTTCCTTCCCTTCCAGACTATGGATTACATAACATACATTAAAGTATTGTCATGTGTATCTTAAGCTTCGGAGTCCCTAACATGCATAAGACTCTTGTATGTAGATATTCAATTTCACGCCTATTTTCATATATAATTTTGTATTATTTATTTTAATGAGGCCTTTAAATTGAATAAACTTCAGGTCCAGTACTTGGATCTTCACATCTGCCCGCTTGTCTTCCAGAAAGAAACTAGCAGTGGAGAAAATCTTTAGAAATTTGGAATAATAAAAATTGAGCAACTTGTAACTCACAAGAAGTGAGGACTATAAAGCGTCATGATATGATATGCATTTCTCACTTTCATGGTCAGCATCCTGCTAACACTCATATTGAAGTTAGTTCCTACAAACTGGAAAATTGAAAAAAGTCCATCCATTGCAAAAGTTAATTCAAATTCTTAATATGGGTAACTCTTATCAAGGATAGAATTTTGAAACATCATTAGATGTATATAATGACATAATATTCCTCCTAATCAGTATAGCATATTATTGTTAAAAAAGCTTCTATTTGGATCCAGTGCTTTACTGAACAATAACTTTTTTCTTTTCTTCTATTTTTTTTTGCTTTTTGGGTCAAACTCAGTGATGCTTAGGGATTACTACTGGCTCTGCACTCAGGAATTATTCCTGGCGGTACCCAGGGAACCATATGGGATGCCGCGGATCGAACCGAGTTCAGCCACATACAAGGCAAATGCCCACCCGCTGTGCTATCTCCCTGGACCTGAACAATAACTTTTATTTTGATCTTCTGATTACATAAACTTTGCCATATTTAACATCCTTTGCTTCTGATGCTAAAAATCTCAGGTAAAGGAAAAAATGATACTATTCATTTGGAACTTTGTAATAGAATTTAAGCGCATGACCTCAGTAAACCAGTTTTCACCAGATATTGCTATTTGTTTTCAGAACGTGATGTTTCGGAGTTGAAAGAATCAGACCTAGAATTTATCCCCCCTGATATTGCTCTCATTTAAACTAGGGGAAATCATTAAAATGATACTTCTAAAACTTTAGTTCTACTTTAGACATCATGATTTACAGTACTACTAATGGTAGGGTTTCACGCATAAAATATTCCATCACCACACCCTCCACCAGAATGTCTGCTTTCCTCCACCATTGTCCCATTGTCCTATCCCATTCATTTTCCACCCCTCTGTCCCCCTGCTGTGATATGCTTCTTACTAAAGACCAGTTACTAATAATACAACATCCTAACCCAATATTTATCCTCAGCTTTATTTTTTAGAGGTTCTCTTAGAAGCTGTCTACCCTGCAAGGGAAGGTTCTATTTCAGAATAATCCTTCCTTACCTGTCTTATTATTTTCCCTATGACTACCATTAGACCACTTAGCACAACTGCAATATTTTTATATAGTGCATTAAGAACATTTTCAGAGAAATATCTGGATCTAGCTCAAAGGATGTATCACATTTCTTGCATGGACAAGGCTCCAAGTCTGAAACCTGGCACTGTATAGCCACCAAGTAATGCCAGGTAAGGCCATTGTGGACGTTAGCAACAGTGACCCTTTCACTTAACAGTCAGGACCAAATTACCAAGCTGAGTACGAACAGAAGTAGAGCTCAACTTCTACTTCTATGTCTATAGAATAAAGAAATTCAAAAATTATCATTTAGTGACATTAGTTCAATGAACGAAAAGAACAATGGATTAGAAATCAGAAGATTAAGTTCCAGTGACACTCTCTCTGTGAAATAGTTCTGGAGTTGTGCACTCATTTGCAACTTTGCGGTACTCCTAAACTTCCATAATACTGATAATGAGTAGATATGGTGACAGCTAATGATCTCCCCATTCATTCATATCATTCATTAAACTACCATATTAAATATCATTCAATATAAAGACTCTAGAACAAAAGAATACCAACTTTAATTAAATACTGAAGATATATGAAAATCTTTTCCAACACTAACATGATAAATTTCAAAATTCCTAAGTAAATAGGACATTTTTATCTTCTGTCTGCTTCCCAAGGAATGAATACAAGTGTTCTTGCTTTGAAAATATATACTATTCTTTATTTTCCCCTAAGCTAGTGAATAAGCTGTAAATCATAACCGAAGATGCAGGACTTTCAAGCATCATGCAGGACACAGTAGTAGCAACCCATCAGCAAGTAGGTCTTGTGGCATCCCTCAAATAGTACAGATCAATGATGCCATTTAGGGGATTACATATTACTTTAGTTTACTGATGTTAAGAAGCTGAAATATAGATCACTAATAAGGATAAGGAAGAAGAGAAGAAGAAAAAAATTAAAGAGTATGTAACTTCAGAGGTAAATGCTGACCAAGCTAATATGAATATAGCAGGTCAAGTAGAATATGTGTGCTCTAATGAGATTTAAAGATTATATTATTCATTTGCTGTTCACAAGATAATAAAACCTCTCATATCTGAACATATCCTATACTTCAATTAATGTGCACTTTCTATTCAACAGCTTTAAGTATGATTCCAAAGCTCTTAGAGAAAAAATAGACTTCAGAGATAAGGTTATTCATGAGTATATCTTCATCACAGAGATAGACAGTTTATGTTTAAAATACCAGCACACCATGAAGTGAACATCAGTAATGAGTTACTTCTAAATTTTTTAAATAAGGCTTGAGAACAGTAAAGTAAGCAGTATTGGTCCTTTTAAATATTCTTATTTCTAGACCTCATCCTTTGCTTATCTTAGAAGTTAGCAGCAGCATTCTACACTATCTTCTGGATTAATAGCAGAAAATGTGACAATATAATCTTCAGAACTGCTGCATTTACTAATCAATCAATCCAAATCTCTATTTTCATTTTAAGACTCTGCTTTTGAATGAGAAACATAAAAGTGACCAGAATAGGCAAACCATACAAAATATGCCATAAAAGCATCTGAAATTTAATATAGGTTTACTAGAGCAATAATATCTTGACTGCAAAGAAATAATTTTGAACACCATAGAGAGGGAAGCAGAAACTGTCTGGAAAGAAATAAAATATGTGCATATTTTAAATAGAGATACATGCTATTCCTCCTCTTTTAAAAATATAGACCAAATGGGTCAATAGAAGGAAATAAAAAAACATATTTGATACAAAATATATGGTATAGGATAACATTAGGGTAACAAAATTTAAGACTCAGACTAGATGCTGATAGTCATTAAATTTAAAGAGGAAATCAGGCGTCAAAAATAAGATTCAGGACAAGAGTTAAAGGCCAGATTGTTTGGCATACTATAAAATAAACTTACTTCCTGTTACTTGTATTGCTTGTCTTCCCATTGTTCATCGTTTTGCATGAGCGGGCACCAATAGCGAGAATGAGGTTCATTATTGTTGCTGTTTTTGGAATATATCCTAAACCCTTCTGAGGAAAATGGGTTCGTTCCATTTTATTTTTTTTTTTTTTTAAATTTTTTTTATTATACCACAGTGAAACATACAATTAAAAAGGTGTTCATAATTGGTTCTTGGTAATACAGTATTCCAGCAACCATCCCTCCACCAGTGCCCCATTTCCACCAACAATGTACCCCTCCCTCCCGCCCCCAGGCCGCCTTAATAGCAGGTACCCCAGTTTCCTCTCTTTCTCTCTCTATCTCTCTCTGTCTCTGCATCTCTCTCCCTCTTATTTTACACATTGTGGCTAGCCCTGCAGATATTTAGAGTTTATCACTTAAGTCTCTTTGTGTATATTCAGTGGTGAGTTTTTAATCTGCCATTACCATTTCCCATATTTATTAAAACACTGGTATCTATTTATATCCTATTAATGAAAGCAGTCATTCTATATCTGTCCTTTTCCTTCTGACTAATTTCACTCAGCATGATAGACTCCATGTCCATCCATTTGCAGGTAAATTTCATAATTTCATCTTTTCTGACAGCCGCATAGTATTCCATAGTGTAGATGAACCACAGTTTCTTTAGCCAGTCCTCTGTTCTCGGGCATTTAGGTTGTTTCCAGATTCTAGCTATAGTGAATAGCAGAGAGATGAATAAAGAAGTACAGATAGTGTTTCTGCTATGTGTTTTTCGGTCTCTAGGGTATATTCCCAGGAGTGCTATTGCTGGATCAAATGGGAGCTCAATATCTAGCTTTCGAGGAATGCCCATATTGTTTTCCAAAAAGGGCTGGACCAGTCGGCACTCCCACCAGCAGTGGATGAGAGTCCTTTTTTCCCCACATCCACGCCAGCACTGGTTGTTCTTGCTGTTTTGGATGTGTGCCAGTCTCTGTGGGGTGAGATGGTATCTCATTGTTGTTTTGATTTGCATCTCCCTGATGATTAAAGATGAAGAGCACTTTTTCATATGCCTTTTGGCCATTCGAATTTCTTCTTTTTGGAAGCTTCTGTTCATTTCTTCTCCCCATTTTTTGATGGGGTTGGCTGTTTTCTTCTTGTGGAGTGCTACCAGTGCCTGATATATCCTGGAGATTAACCCCTTGTCAGATGGGTATTGGGTGAATATCCTTTCCCACTCTGTGGATTGTCTTTGTATCTTGGTCACCATTTCTTTTGAGGTGCAGAAGCTTTTCAATTTTATATAATCCCATTTGTTTATCATTGCTTCCATTTGCTTGGTCAGTGGTGTGTCGTCTTTAAAGATACTTTTCGTTTCGATGTTGCAGAGCGTTTCTCCTATGTTTTCTTCTATGTACCTTATAGATTCATGTCTGATATCGAGATCTAGAATCCATTTTGATCTGACTTTTGTGCATGGCGTTAGAAGGAGGTCTAAGTTCATTTTTTTACACGTAGCTGCCCAGTTTTCCCAGCACCATTTGTTGAAGAGGCTTTCTTTGCTCCACTTAATATTTTTTGCTCCTTTATCGAAAATTAAGTGGTTGTATATTTGTGAGTGCGTTTCCAGGATACTCAGTTCTATTCTATAGGTCTACGGGTCTGTCTCTATACCAATACCACACTGTCTTAATTACAACTGCTCTGTAGTAGAGCTTGAGGTTGGGGAAAGTGATACCTCCCATCTTCTTTTTCCCAAGGATTGCTTTAGCTATTCGTGGGGTTTTATTATTCCATACAAATTTGAGGAGTGTTTGTTCAATTTCTTTGAAGAACATCATGGGTATCTTTATAGGGACCGCATTGAATCTGTATAAAGCTCTAGGGAGTATTACCATTTTGATAATGTTAATCCTTCCAATCCATGAGCAGGGAATTTGTCTCCATTTCCTCAGGTCTTCTTTTATTTCCTGAAGTAACGTTTTTGTAGTTTTCTTTGTAGAGATCCTTTACATTCTTTGTCAAACTGATTCCTGGGTATTTGATTTTCAATGTGCAATTGTGAATGGGATAGTTTCTTTAATGTCCCTTTCTTCTCTTTCACTGTTTGCATATAGGAAGGCCATTGACTTTTGGGTATTGATTTTGTACCCTGCTACTCTACTATAAGAACGTATTATTTCTAGGAGCCTCTTGGTAGTGAGTTTTGGGTTTTCCAGGTATAATATCATGTCATCTGCAAATAGTGATTACTTGGCTTCTTCCCTTCCTATCTGGATGCCCTTAATGTCTTTTTTCTTCCCTGATTGCTAGGGCAAGTACTTCCAGTACTTTATTGAATAGAAGTGGTGAGAGCAGAGAGCCTTGTCTTGTCCCTGATCTTAAGGGGAAGGCTTTCAGTTTTTCCCATTGAGAATGATGCTCGCTGTGGGCTTTTAGATGGCCTGGATTATCTTGACGAAGGTTCCTTCAATCCCCATTTTACGGAGAGCTTTCATCATGAACGGGTGTTGAATCTTGTCAAATGCCTTCTCTGCATCTATTGATATGATCATATGGTTTTTATTTTTCTTTTGTTGATATGATGTATTACGTTGATTGACTTGCGGATGTTGAACCATCCTTGCATTCCCGGGATGAATCCCACTTGGTCATGGTGTACAATCTTTTTGATGACTCTTTGGATTCTATTTGCTAGTATTTTGTTGGAGATCTCGTAACATTTTATTTATTCACTCATTTACACGGTAAAGCCTGGCAAGCTACCGTGTTTTATTTACTTTTTATGCCGAAGACTAGTAACTATTATGGACCTCAGTTCCATAACCTGAAGAATGGTTTCGGGCTCCTCCGGTCCCTGGAGCAAGTAGATGCCCTTGGGTTGCAATTGCTTGTGACAGGACTAATGGAGATGTTACTAGGTGGCCACTCGAGCAACTCGATGAACAATGGGGAAGACAGTGACAGTGACAGAATACACCATAGGTAGATTGCCGGGCTCTGCCATGGTTCTGGCTTCCTCCCAGGGGGCCCAGTCCTTTTCTATTTCAAACCATCAACCATCAAAGGGCCCACAGGGCAAAGCCCTGGGTGTGTAGACAAGCCTGTCTCCTATCTGCCACCTGCCCACGCAGCTGGGCACTACAGCCACACCTGCAACACCTCTGGGGCAGGAATAAAGTTACTATCGGCAAATAAATCACAATCTGCTAGATTAATCTGAATTTCCCTCTTTTTTTCTGCTTATTTGACTTAGGACCACAGCTAGCAGTACTAGGGCCTACTCCTGAATCTGTGCTCAGGGAGAACTCTTGGCAAGGCTTGGATGGGGTGACAGATACAATATAACAGTACTACTGGAAGAGCCTTCAATTTTATCTTTAGAGATGAGTAGGTATCTATCCAATTACCAGTATTAAGTTATAGAATTATTATACTAGAATATTATTTAATAAACCCAATTTAAAACTTAAAAAATATTTCTTTAGCCTAAATTTTCACCACTATTTACAGCAGACTATGTAAATTCTACGTTTTAATCACTTGTATCACTTGTCTTCCCATTGTTCATTGATTTGCTCGATCGGGATGTAGTAACGTTTCCATTCATTGGGAATGAGGTCCATTATTGTTGCTGTTTTTGGCATATCGAATACACTACTGGTAGCTTGCCAGGCTCCGTGGCTCTGGGTTCATCCCAGAGGGCCCAGTCTTTTTTATATGGGTTTTGATATATTGAAAATATTTCTACCATTCAATTACTTTGAAGTACTTATGAAATAATATTTTGGGGAGGTGGCTTAATCCTGGTGGTGTGCACAGGAACATATGCAGTGGCTTAGATCAAACCTGAGGCTGTGCTCTACTATCTCCCTGGTTCCTACAATGATATTCCAGATTAAATGACAACTGATACTTCTGGGGATTAAAGAAGTAACATACTACAAATCATACACAATGATAATTTAAACTTGTTAGCAATATAACAAAATTAAACTAGTATTTGTATTTTTGGCCTTTTGTTAGTGTTAGCTCTTTCATTTCTACATCACTATCACTATCTTCCCATTCATCATCAATTTGCTCGAGCAGGCACCAGTAACATCTCCATATGTCCTGGCTCATGCTAGTAGAGCCCAAGGGCATCTGCTCACTCCAGGAACAATAAGAGTCTTAAACCATTATACTAGGTAATGGGAATGACCTAACATGATTGCTACTGGCATTTGGCATATCAAATATGACAAGGGCAGCTTCCTGGCTTGCTATGCGGGTGACATAAGGGGCCGCAGAGCTGGGATGTGATAAGCTCGTCTGCTGGATGGAGTTCTGACAAGAGAGAGGTCCGGATGTGGGAAATGGCGGCCCTCATGGAGTGGGGGTCATCTGGCTTGTTGTGAGGCTCTGCTGAAGTGGCGCGCCAGGGCTAGAACCCGCCATCCCTCCCGGGCGCCTCATGAGCAGCTGAGCACAGGGAGAGCTGGTAGCAGCTCTGCCCCGTGTCTGTGAGTCTCTGGATCAGCATACCTGGGCTGGATTGAAAAAACTGCTGCAGGGTGGGTGTCGATACCTAAAACTAATGATACATACTACATAAAATTATCAAGTTATGAATTCAAACCACTTTGGCTTATTAAAAGTAAATATACATTTAGATTAATATATATTTCATTTCCATGCAAATCTTGATGAAGAGCGTTGGAACCACCTATTATTCCCAGTCTGTCAAAATTTCCTATCTTTTGTATACCTGAATATTTTATTACCAATGGCTATATCTGATTAGTATTAAATGCCATATAAGTTATGAATTTTACACTTTATATTCAGAAAAATCCACAATTCTTATTTATGATGCCAGTTAGGCATAACTAAATGGAAAATTTACTGATCACAGTAATGTCATTCAAGTAGCAAAGTAAACCCCAGCAATTAAGATAGTGAATTACCATCATCAGTCTGTGACAGATATTTATTTTTTAATTGTATTTAAACACATTGATTTAAATGTTATTCACAGTACAGTTCTTTCAAGCATTCAATATTGCAACATCATTCCACTACCAATGTGCCCTTACAGCCACAAAAACCCTCTTTTCCTATCCAAGCCCATTCCCCATGCCTGCTCCCTCAGCAGACACTAATTATATTGCTTCTTACAAAATATATCTTTGAATGGTATTGCTAAAGTCATGACCTTTTTATTGGGTTGCTACATGTGACTTGGACAATTTTTGTTATTGCTTTGGCTTACCAAACTTACAAAATGTAGTGCATTTATACTTAATGTTTTAACAAGATGTTCATGTTAATCTCTTACAAATATTAAATAGTTAATCCTAAATCCCACTACCATTGAAATTATGACAATTATTTAATATTTTCCTACTGCTGCTTGAGCCTGTCCTAAACAGACACTCAGTAATTTATTTTGTACTGTTCTTTATGCCTAATTTTTGATATATGGTTGAGAAATATTTTTTAGAAGAAAGTTAATGAGGTTTGTTAAATCTTCCAATGGAACAATTGGGCCATTGAGCCTTTTATATAAGAAATTAGTGATATGTTGTGACAGAGTAGGCATTGAGACTACACATTTTGTTATTGGGTGCCTTATACTTAAATCTATAAAATGTAATATGATACTGGTTTAGCAGTATTCTAAAGCTTGAGGTGTTGCATGGCAGGGATTCTGTCCTGCATCCCAGTAATTTCAGAGATTGTAACTGAGTTTTTCAACCATATCTGGTGATGACATTTTTTTTGGCACCTGAGGTAGTTCATGGTGTAACCACCATACAATCTGGGGTACAGGGGGTTTTGGGGTGGGGACCCATGCCCAGTTCTGTTAAATCCTGGACAGCTACCAATTTGTCCTTTATTAGAAGAGTTTAAAGCATATCAATGACTCACTTAGCCTTAGCCAAGATCATTTCATCAATTAATTTCAATTTAATTGAAAGATCCTTGCATATGTATTAGCATACATTTTTTCATTGTGAAACAGTAGAAATAATTGTGTCCCAAATATTTTTTTCTCTGAAGAAGAAAACCAGTTCCTATACTTGCATACCTTATGCAGAAGTAGTTTGGAGAAAGCAAAGTACTGAAATAGAAGTACTAAAAATAGGGGAAAGAAAATGCTAAATATTACCTATCTACTTCTGGTGATACACTCTAAATAGATAAGAGGTCTACAAAATAACAAGATCTGTTCTTTTTACTTATATGTGTTTTGTAGGTAAACTTGGAAATGCTCATGGCTTAATCATGGTCCTATGCTCAGGGATAATGCCTGGTGATTTGGGGGTGGGTGGAAATATCTGGTGCCAGGAACCAAACCCAGGTCAGGTGTGTGCAAGGCAAGTATCCTACCTGTTCCGGCCCACATCGCCTTTTTATTTTACAAATATATTGAAGGATGCTGGAAAGTACAAGTCATTAAAACTTTATTATTATTTTGTTTTATTTTTGGATGGGGTCCTCCCAATCAGTGCTCAGGAGACCAGGAGGATAATTCCTAGCAAGCATTTCAATGTTAAGGCCCAAGGATTTGGAGCTACTCAGGCCTTATGGTCCAAAAATAATCCCAGCAAGCCCAGAAATGAACAGGGCCTCCAAAGCCAGACCTAGAGTGCTTAGGAATCTCAATAGATGCACCTGGCAAGGTTTGGGGGACCACATAATGCCAAAAATTGAATTAGGATCAGAGGCATGAAAGGCATACATCTTAAATCCTGTACTATCACTTAGGGTCCCTATATTACTTTTTATTGATACACCATTAGTTTACACGACTGCATTTTAGGGGTAAAAATGCATGCTTCTTCAAAGAATATGCTACTCTGCCATGTCCTCCAGCAAAGTACCAGCATCCTTCCACCACAGTCTCTCTGCCCTCCTTAATGACCTCCCAACTTTTATGGTAATCAAAATTCAGGTCTGGGTCCTAGGGTTTGTTACCCTGATTATGTTTGTTCCTATGTTTTACTTCTCTATATCTTTCATTAGTGACATCATCTGATATTTGTCTTTCTCCAACTTATTTTACAGAACATGTTCCTTTCAAGTACAATCCCCTATCATATTATAATATAAAATTTTAAATACTTTCTTATACATGAGTAGTATATCACTGTTATTATATATATATATATATATATATATATATATATATATATATATATATATATATATATATATATATATATATAACTACCTCTCTATCCACTATCTATTTTTGGGTTCTCCGGTTGTTTCTAGATCTTGAATATTGCAAACTATAACTACAAAAAAACAAATTTATGCATTTATCTTTTCAAAGTAGATATACTGCATTCTTGGGAAAACTATCTAGACCTTGAATTGCTGGATAATATATTTGACCCATTTGAGATATGTCTATACTAGATTTTAGGAAAGCTAAACTAGTTTACATCCCTATAACAGCAAATTAAGGCTTCTGAGGCAAGAAAAATAGTACAAGAATTAAGTTGCTTGATATGATTTAAACTAACTCTGGTTTGATCACTGGTACCATCTAGGGTCCTCCAACACTGTCATATGTAATACCAAATCAAGAGTCAGGATTAAACCTTAGCACCACTGGGTGTGGCCCAAAAGCTACAGAAAAGTAAACTTGGATCCCTATTTCTCCACACTCTCACCAGCAATTTTCCTGATCTTCCCTGTAAAGGTCATTCTTACTATTATTAGGTAATCTTTTTGTTAGCATTCCCCTACTCAAGTGAAAATGAGCATTATGCTCAGTGTTTATTTTGACTGTCATGACCACGGTATCTCCCCTCCCAGGTAAGTTTTTGACTATCTGTATATCTTTTCATTCTGTAAAATAGCTGCTCTTCTCTCCACGCTTTTTCATGGGACTGTTTTTTTCTGATTATTAAGTTTTGTGATCCCTTACAAAGAGCTATTTATTTTGTCTAGCCCTATTTGCTTATCACTGCTTTCATTTTCCTTGCCAATAGAGAAAAATCATAGAGGACATCAGTGAAATCAATATCAGAGTGTTTTGCTCAGGATTATTCAAAAAACCTCAGTTGCAATAATATCTCTTATAATTAAGCCCCTATATATACTTGCAAAAAATAAATAATATAAAATACAAAGAGATGTGCATGCCATGACCATAACTGGATTAGCACAGCCAAACAAATATCCTACCTAAAGCATTACATAGATTCACTGGAATCCCTATCAAAATCCCAGTGATGCTATTTCAGAAAGTCAAATTGTTTATCAAAATTTGCATGGAGCCACTAAAT
Organism: Cryptotis parvus; assembly: GCA_021461705.1. NCBI lineage: Eukaryota > Metazoa > Chordata > Mammalia > Eulipotyphla > Soricidae > Cryptotis > Cryptotis parvus. The sequence goes on from JAJIBD010012070.1 coordinate 29,388, forward strand.
ACCCCAAATAACCAAAGAAATTATCAGGCAAAAATAAAACAATGGCGATGTCTTACTCCCCACTTTCAAACTTTACTGCAATATTATAGTGATCAAAATAGTATGATATTAAAATCAAAATGGACACATAGAAGAATGGAATAAACCTGGGATTGCAGAATTAAACCCTCATAAACATGAAAAGTTATTCATGATAATGGAGCAAATAATTGGGGCCCGAGCGCTGTGGGCAGTAGTGCTCCTCTAAGCAGAACCTAGAATGATAAAGAAATGTCTCTTCAACTAATATTGTGGGGTAACTGGCCAGTCACATATATAAGAATGAAACTGAATCATTATCTTGTATCAGGTGAAAGAATTGCCACAAAATGGATTAAAAGATTTAAATGTTAGTCCAGAAATACAACTCATTGTCGGGGCCTTGGAAAAAAGGAGAGGGATGGACTTGGGAGAAACTCTGCCTTTTCGATGCCAAGAAAGAACAGAAAGAAAGACACCAACACAGGAGGGGAATTCCGATAGCAGTTCTCATTTTACTGAGCACAGTTTAAGTCATTCACACAATATTTGGGTGAAGGGAGTACAAGCACAAATCACATGGTATTTGTAAGCCCTGGGCCACCATTGCAACAGATAACAACCACAGATTTAGCATTAGCAAGGTAACATTTGCAAGGTAACAATCATTGATTTACATATTGCTGTGCTAAGAAGACCAGGCATATCCTGCCTCACCTAAATGTAAATCATTTGCCTGCCAGTCTCCCATTGGATAAGCACAGCTGCCTTTACATAGGTATAAACTCTTGAGCATTTGGATGCTCTACTGCCCTGAGAACAGGGCCCATCTCTGGGCCCCGCCCCTAGGGCCTTATGGCAGAAAGTGTCAGGCCTCAAAACTAGTTTCTTAGAGCCCAACAACTCATTTCAAAGCTCTTATTTTTATCTGTATGAATGTACTTTTAAACTGTCCAACAAGTTTCTGATGCACCTGTACCACCAAAGAAAGCTCTTTGAATTTTTTGTTTGTTTTTCTTTTGGGGTCACAACTGGCGATGCTCAGGGTTTGCTCCTGGCTCTGCACTCAGGAATTACTCCTGGCGGTGCTCAGGAGATCATATGGGATGCCGGAGATCAACCCAGGCCTGCACAGGCCGGCCCGCATTCAACGCAAATGCCCTACCCGCTGGGCTATTGCTTTGGCCCCAGCTCTATGAATTTTACTTCCAACTCCTACTGTTTATTTGAATCCCCTGGTAACTTTACACATGAGATTCCTTAAATGACACTAACAATAACTAAGAGCATTCAAAAGAAATCCTAATTAGAAAGATGTCATAGATACCTATACTATCCCTTTTCATACAGCCATAACACTTCTACTTGCCCTTTGCTACTTGTTCTCTTTGACTTAATCCCCATACTCATTTACTAAAAATGAGCACTTATGACACTAAGGGTGGAATCTAGATCTTCAAATGGGTCATTTTTCTTTAATCTGTTTAGTGGATACAAAAGGTATAATCTAAAACAGCTGCTGCAAAAATGTGTTACACACATTGTGAAAGAATGGCATCGTGTGAAGAAACTGGAAAGACCATCTGCATCTCTAAACTCAAAGTACATGTCCTGTGGGTCTGGCTGTGGGTCTGTAGGATCAACTTCATTTCACCTCTATTTTTTTATTTTTTGCTTTTTGCATCCCACCTGGCAATGCTTAGGAAATACTCCTGGCTCTGCACTCAGGAATTACTCCTGGTGGTGTTAGGGTGCTCGGGGGACCATTATAGGATGCCGGGGATCTAACTTGGTCGGTCACATGCAAGGCAAATGCCCTCCCCCGCTATGCTATCCTTCCGGCCCCACTGAATCTTTCTATTCCTCCTAACATCCATGAAAATCAGGCAACTGAGAAGGTTCATTCAATCATGCCTCTTTTGGAGTAGGGGAAATGTTAGAGAAATAGATTTAAATAAGTGTGGCTTATTACTGCTCAAGCACATTAATAGAAAGATGCAAAGCAAGTCATATATAGAAGCAGCTTTGAATGTTTTGTCAAAAGCAGTTCTACTCTCCTATTATTCCTCAATCTCTTCTGCTTAGTTTATGGATATAATTTCTGACTTATATGCCTAGAGATCACAAATAGACTCATATAAGTGTGATGCTGAATGCTCTTTTATAAGAAGAACTGTTGGATGACAAATCTAGCTAATCTGGGAGCTTTGTTATTTTGCCCACTCACAGCTTAATCTATTTAAGCCAAGGTTCATTCTAATGAGACCTCTCTACTATGTAAACACTGCTAGAGGGTGTGACACTTACAGAAGTCACCTTGACTGAATAACTTCTGACTTATACATTTACTAAGAATTCTACATTTTCTAGATTGGGCACAGCTCCATTTTATACCAACTGCACCCAGTGTGGGACAGTTAGAATTTACCAAGAGACTCACCCTGGCTAAGTTGAGACTATAGAAAGACTATCACTTGATCACTTCACTTGAATCCTGTTATTCATCGATTTGCTTGAGGGGGTGCCAGTAACATTTCCATTGGACCCTATCACGTGCCAATGTAGCCTGATGGCATTTGGTTGATTCAGGAATATGAAGAGCCTCAAACCGTCCCTTCAGGGTCTTGACAAGGAAGTCTGACCATCTTGTAGGTGGATGGCCACGTGATCTTTTGACATCCCATGGGATCCAGTCGGTAACAGCTCTAGTCCAGCGGTCATCTCCAAATTACATTACATGCCCAGCCCATCTGATTTATTATGCATTGGCAAACAAGACAGCATCCCTGATTCTGGAATAGCAACGGAGATCGGAACTCCGGATTCCTTCTCTCACTTGAGTGAGGCATGATATTCCAAGCATAGCTCTTTCGATTCCTCTCTGGGAGACCCGAATAGCATTCTCATCCTGCTTTTGTAGGGCCCAGGTCTCTGAGGCGTATGTTAATGCAGGGAGAACTGTGGAGTCAAAGAGATGTGCCCAAAGCCAGAGGTTCTTTTGTCCTTTTAGCTATTTCTTCAATGCCTTTGAAGGCATTCCATGCCGCTCTCTTCCTCCTGCTCAGCTCAGGTTTTAGGTGGTTCATCATGTTGACTTCTCGACCTAGGTACATATTACTGCTGCATTCAGAGATATTTGTTCCATTGAGAGTGAACAGGGCCTCTGGAACTAGATCATTTTTCACAAACATAGTTTTCTTTAGATTCAGCTGTAGACCTATCTTTCCACATTCTCGGTCAAAGTTAGCCAGCATTTGTGCCGCTTGGCTAATTTTTGGTGTAATTAGAACGATGTCATCAGCGAAGTGGAGGTGGTGTAGTTGCGGACCATCTATCTTCACTCCATTCCTTCCCATTCTAATTGTCGCTTGATGCTCTTGAGAGTGGCGCTGAAGAGGATTGGTGAAATGGTATCACCCTGTCGAACCCCTCTCTTTGATATCAATGATCACTTCTTTGTAGAATGGTGAGATCCTGGTGGTGAATCCATAATACAGCTCACGAAGGATCTTGATGTATTGCCTTTCTGGAAGATGTGATAGATCCATCAGGCGTCGGAGGGCAGTCATCTTGGGTCTTATAGTTGGCAAAAGGACAGGTGGGTGGTGCGAATGCTTTTCCCGGCTTCTGCTGCATCTTCAGTATTTCTGCTCTTTGAGGTCTTCTTTTATTGCTTCTCTGCACCGCTTTGCAAGCGTGGGACATTAGCATTTGGTCTCCTGAGACTCGCGCCTTGCCACGCTGGCGAATGAGCTCCAAAGGTTTCTGAAGACAGGCGCCCTTTTGTGTCTTTCTCTCTCTCAGCATTCTTCGCACAATCATGGAGGTGCTGAACCAGTCGGTTGTATTCTTCATCATTGTCGCCAATGATGGTATCTTCCCGTGTTGTTGCAATGGTGCCAAAGAGTTCCCAGTTGGTGGTTGTTCTGAGAATTCTCTTCTTAAACTTTGCAGCCTTTTCTTCCTGTTTCGGGAAGTACAATTTTGCACCGAAGGAGATGGTGGTCCGATCCTGTTTGGAATTTGGGGATAACAGCAACATCGGTCAGACAAAACTGTCGATTGAAGATGATGTGGTCAACTTCATTGTGGAACTGTCCACCAGGAGATTCCCATGTCCAACGTTTCGCTTCAGCCTTCTGGAACTGTGAGTTCCCATGAATGGTCTTGGTGGACATGATGAACTCAGATAGTCTCTCACCCTGTTCGTTCCATTCTAGGCCATGAGTCCTGATGTGGCATTCTTCTGATGATCTTCTCGGTCCTATCTTGGCATTAAAATCACTGATTATGATCTTGTAGAAGGTGTGATTTTTTTTTATAGAACTCCTCCAGTTCCATGTAGAATTTCTCAATTTCATCTTCTTTGTATGTGGATGTTGGTGTGTAGACAATGAAGATAGAAATTGCTGGCAGTGGGCTACATCTCTTCAAGTGTATTCTTCTTATCTGGTTTGTTAGACATTCAAAAGGAATCATTGTTGAAAGCCATGTTTGTGTTTACAAGGACATGAATGCCACCAACGCCTCTTTCGTCACATGTTCCAAGGAACAATTATTTTCCCCGTGTCAAATACAGCATGATGCGCTACTGACGCCTCCCTCATCTCAGTCAGACCACTGATGTCGCACTTGAACTTTTTGCGCTTGCACCATCAGATCCTTAATATATGCTTCTGGTGCCAGCATACGTGCCTTGAAAATACAGACAGTCATTTTAGTTCTTCTTCATTTTGGTAGCCTAGGATGACCATGAATTTTATCAGGCACTGCTTGTTCGCCTTTCTTACTGATGCCGTATTAAGGGGTCTTTCCAGGTCAGGAAAATAAACATTTTTGTTACCGGTTTTGGCATATAGAACACATATCGGACAGCTTGCCAAACTATAAGATAGATCATACTAGTTTGCTCTAAGCAGGTGAGTGTGATCCTTTCAGTATATGGAGAACAAGATACTCAGAATCACCCTGGTGCAGATAATAATAAGGACCTTGTGGGTACCATCTAGATTACCTGAAGCTCATGAAATTAAGTTGCATTACTTTATATCATCCCCTCTCTATCTCCAGAGTTTTACATAAGAAATAATCTTTGGATTAGTCCTTGGTGTAACCTTTGTTTATACCTGCAGTAGGGTGTGGCACTGCTCTTCTACACTCTGTTTAGGGTCCTTTGTTGACATGATCCTCCCTGTCACAAATTGGATTACTTTGGTGTATGTAAGGGGACTGATTTGAGGCCCCTTCAGCCTTTTGCTTTTGGCTTTTTTGACTCCTGCAACTTTGGGCTTCTCGGCTTTTGCTCTTTGGCCTTTTGCTCCTTCTTCTGGGTAGGACTCATCTTTGGTGAGATCCTCCTCTCTTTGGTGGGAGACTTAGGCTCTTTTGTATGGTCTAAGTTAAGACCAGAGCTAGAGTGTGTTCATTATATTGGAGTGCCCTGACACTCACGAGGCGCCCGGGAGGGATAGCGGGGTTCTATCCCTTGCTCGCCACCCCAGCAGAGCCGCACAACAAGCCAGATGACCCACCCCACTCCATCGGGCCACCATTTTCCACATCCAGACTTCCCTCTCATCAGAAGTCCACCCAGCAATGCCTATCACAGCCTGTCTCACGTGGCCTCAAGCGGCCGCGCGGTTCATCTAAAAATGCTATATTTAGAGGTGACTACAAGGGTATGCCACCTGCACAGCAAGCCTGGCAAGCTGCTCATGTTGTATTTGATATGCCAAATACTAGTAACAATTATATTAGTTCATTCCCATGACCTAATATAATAGTTTGAGGCTCTTTATGTTCCTGGAGCGAGCAGATGCCCTTGGGCTCTACTAGCATGAGACAGGACATATGGAGATATTACTGGTGCCCGCTCAAGCAAATAGATGATCAACGGGAGGATAGTGATAGTGATAGTGATAGTAAATGGAGTGCTGCAGAAGAGCTTCTGTACTATTAAAAGCCTTTTTGAATTGCGCTGGACTTATGAGTTTTCATCTGCTCCCCCAGCTTCCTCAGAGGTAGAAAATAACTTCTGTCCTGACACTGTCGGGGACCCCGCAGCAACCCTGACAAAGAACCTTGTATTGTGTCAAAGAAAGAGCACAGGGATTAAGTTGTATGCCTGTGTGCTGCTGACCTTGGTTCTATCCTCCCCCAACTCACATGGCTCTTTACTGTTCAAGCTGCTGTTGTGGACACCTCTGAGTAATGCCAAGTTAGCCAAGATAGGCCTCAACAGTACAAGCCCTTGAAACATGACATTCATACTGAGCCCCTCAAACTGAACCACAAGCAGTGTAAGTAATCACTCGAAGAGATCCGAGGTCTCCAGAATACACACACACACACCCCATGTTACTTAGAACACTATTTTTAGAATTATTACTGTAAGCTTTATTTTTGTTATTGTTTTCATGACTATGATTGTTATGACATATTTTATTATTGTGTGCAGGAGATAGTACATTTTGCTGAAGTATCAGGATCACAAATAGCAACACCAATGGGATCATACTTAGCATATGGTGTAGTGTTTGGCATAGAACTCAGAGCCTCTTGCCTACAAGACAGGGGCTTGACCAAAGAGCTAAAAACTTAGAATTATCATTTATATTGGCATACATGAGGAATAAAATATTTTCTATACGCACAGTGCTCTTAGTTTACTTAACACAAAAGGGGCCCTTAAAGTTTCCCCAGCAATACATTAACAAAAAATTTTCGACTTTCTGCTCAGAATCGATATGCTATAGGCATCCATTATGACTGATACATATTAGAATATAATAGTTAGATGTTATCACTGTATCACGGTATCACTGTCTTTCCCGTTGTTCATCAAATTGCTC
>JAJIBD010012071.1:0-28295 GCA_021461705.1 Cryptotis parvus
TTTTAAGTGGACAGTTTAGTGACATTAATTACATTCAATTGTTATGCTGCTTAACTACTAATCATCTTTAGAAGACTTCAAATTATGAAATGGAAACTTGGTACATAACAAATGCCAACTTCCTATTACTATTCTTGGTACTACTGTTCTGATCTCAATGAGAATGACTACATGAGATACTTTATATAATTAGAATTGCAAGAATTCTTTTGTGACTGACTTATTTCAGTTAGTTTTACGTTCTCAAGTTTCATCCATTTGTAATACGTGTGTGTGTATGTGTGTGTGTGTGTGTGTGTGTGTTTTTCCCTACTCATCTATCTATCAAAGTACAGACATTTTGAATGGTCTCCTGGACTTCATTTTTTGCTATTGGGACATTAATCTTTTCACACACCATTTTCCAGACATTAGTTGGGTATCCACAAAGTATTGCATTTAAGCAGTTCTGACCTATGTGCTTGGAAACAGCATCAATTCACACCTAAAAGAGTTTAGTGCTAAAGCCTACTTCACTACACCTAAACCAACCCCACAAAGTTAGACATCACAAACTCGGTTGTTACCTGCATTTCTGAATGGTCACAGATGTGTGGTCCCCATGGTTTCAGGAGCCATTTGTGAGCTCAGGTTATTTCCATACTTTTGACTATTTATTTATCTACTTGATGGAATTTAGAAAGACATTTTACTCATCAGGTTACCAATTCATTATGAAAGTCAGGAACAACAAAATGGAAGAAAAACACAGAACAAAGTATGACCAAAAAAGACGCAAAACTTCCATACCCTTTTGAGAGTGTTCCATCCCCCCAAATCTTCAAGTACTTCCCAACCTGGAAGCTCTTCAAATAAGATACTTTTGAGTTTTTATGGAGGTTTCATTGCTTGTCATAATTAATTAAATCTTTGGCCTTTGGGATTTGAGCTAAATTTACAGACTCAACCTCTTCTCCTTCTCTCTGGCGATATTGGGTGGGTCTGGAAGTAGCAACCTTCTAAGTCACCTGTTTGGTTCTCCTGAAAAACAGCTCTCATCTAAGTGCTTCCAAATGTTACCACTTTCACATAATAAAATACATCATTTCACTTAGGAAATTCTGAGAGTTTGGGAAGTTGTGTGCATTACAAATTATGAACATAGACCAAATATGCATGACTACTTTGCTCATGGAATGGTCAGATGTATTTTGACTAAAGATCGTAGTTTTGTATATTGCTTCCATCTTTTGGTACTGTGAATAATGTTGCTATGGACATGGATATACTGATTTCAATTCTGTTTTAGGTTTGTATCTAGAAGTAGGACTGCTGAATCATATAGTAATTCTATGTAAAAATTTTTAACAATCATGTATGCTAGTTGTTTTTTTTTTTAATTTTAGTTTTTGGGTTTTACCCCGCAATAAGGAAATATTCCTGGTGGTGCTTGGGAGATCAAACTTGGATCAGGCTCATGAAAGAAAAGCACCTTATCCACTGTACTATCTCCTCAGTCCCTCCCCCTGTACTGTTTTTAGTTTCTTATCTTTCTGTCCTGATCAGGAAGATAGAATTCTCCTGATTCATTGAACCACCAGTTGCTGGCTAACATTTTTGTTAAATGATTTCTTTACTGGCTGGCAATTTGCAATTTATTTAATAATGTTTACTAATACTTTCTGAAACTAGTAGGATAAGGCTGTCATTTGTTTATCTCTCATTGCTTTGCTTTAGTAAAATAGCTTAGAGATTCAGAGCTGACTTGTGTCTTGCATTAAGTATGGTCCATGGACCTGAATCATGACTCTTAATTGAGAGTTTGTTGAAAATGCAGAATCTGTCTTCTTAATATTTCCACTGAATCAAAATTTTCATTTTATTAAGATCCCTAGTGAAGGCTGGAATGATAGTGAAGTGGATAAGACATTTGCTTTGTATGCGGCAGACCCAGGTTCGATCTCCAGCATCCCATATGGTCCCCTGAGCACCACAAGGAGTAATTTCTGAGTGTAGAGCTAGGAGTGACCCTATATGACCACAAAAAGCCACCCTACAAAAATCCCTCATGAAGCTTGTGCAAAATAATATGTTTGAACATCAGAGTTCAGTGATTTCTCATTGGGAAATTTGCAATTTTTAAAAAAGCCTCAGCATGATTATCTAGTACTTGCTTATTATTTTGTTTGTTTGGGGGCCACATTCAACAGGGTCCAAAGATAATTCAGTTAAGTGCTCAGGGATAGCTTCTGGCAGTGCTCATGGGACCGTTCAATGCTGAAGATCGAACATGGGCTTCCTGTATCCAAAGCACGCTCTCAGTCCATTTAGCTGATTTCTGGCCCTTGCTAAGGGTTTTTGCTACCCTGTTGAGTGAGTTTCTGTCTCAATAGATTAAGACAACCAGAAAAAAAATTCTTTTGTTTTCAGGTCTTGGCAAGAATAAACTCTGAAATTTTAGGACTAAGATTTCCAGATTTCAAATCTCAGGACTAAGATTTCAATCTTAGGACTAAGATATCTGGGAAATCAAACTTTTTTTATTAAACATTTTATTATACCACCATGAGATATACAATTACAACGTTGTTCATTTTGGGGGAAATCAAACTTTTAAATGATGTTAGAAGGCTAGGAAGTCAGGATTTTGGAATATGACAGAAGCGATGGTAAATTTTAGGTAGGCTAAAGAAATTATAAGAACACAGTAAACTCTTAAAAAGGGATACTATCTTATTTAACTTTGCACTCCCAGAGTAATACTGCAACTATTAGGAACACATAACAGATGGTGAATAAATAATTTTCCAATTGTATATTTGCAGAATTAATAAAAATGAGCTTGATATCTAGACTTCAGCATCTGCAGTCACTGTAGAGTCTAGCATGGATGTCGTGTCCTCAACCCTTCTAAAGAGTAAGGCCCTTTGTAGGGTTTTTAGTTTTGTTTTTGGGCAACACTCAGTGATGCTCAGGATTTACCCTGGCTTTGCACTCAGGGATCAATTCTAGTGGGGCTCAGGGTACTATATGGTGGGCAGATCAAATCCAAGTTGGCTACATGCAAGGCAAGAGCCATACACATTTTACTATCTCTCTGTCCCCAAGACCAAGACTTGGAGTTCAGGTATTTATATCTGGTTATACTATGGTTTACAAAGCTCTGCCATGAAGTTTGGAGAAATTTAAGTTCTAACAATGTGAAGCTGAGCTCTAAATGAAAAATATAATATTGAGTCTTTAGGAAATCACTTTTTTAAATAGACCTAATGGTTGCAGAGAAAGGTGACCTACCTTTGAGAAAACCCAATACATAAATATCAGTACTGCCAAAAGAGATCAATGTCACTGTCAGGAATCTGATTTAAATTTCCATCCCCAAACTTCATTTTAAAATAGTTTTATTTTAAAATGCTCTCTTATATAGGAAGAACATGAATTCTTTCAGGAAATAGCTCTGAGAACTCTGTGCTAGGACAGGTTAACACTATGTAATACTAGAGTGTTTCTGAAAAATCTCTTGGACACACAACTCAAGGTCACCTATATGCTAATTCTAATACTAATTCTAGTATTAGAATACTAATTCTAGTATTAGAATACTAATTCTAGTATTAGAATACTAATTCTAGTATTAGAATACTAATTCTAGTATTAGAATACTAATTCTAGTATTAGAATACTAATTCTAGTATTAGAATACTAATTCTAATAAAACAAGAATATAGATAGTGCTTGCAATGTTTCATTTATTTTATGTTTTATTTTATTATTTTTCCTGTCCCTTGAGGTGCTGCAGGTGTGACGGAAGTGCCCAGCTGCATTGGCAGGTGGCAGACAGGAGACAGGCTTGTCTACACCCAGGGCTCTGCTCTGGGGCCCTGAATGGTTGATGATCTGACATAGGAAAAGACTGGGCCCACTGGTGCCCTGGGATGAACTCAGAGCCACAGAAGAGCCTGGCAAGCTACCCATGGTATATTCGATACGCCAAAAACAGTAGCAATAATTGACCTTATTCCCAACAAATTGAGACACTACTGGCACCCACTTGAGCAAATGGATGAAGAACTGGAAGACAAGTAACACCTGATTTATTATTTTTATTTGACTTTTAGGGTCACTCCCAGTGATACTCAGGGGTTACTCCAGACTCTGCACTCAGGAACTACTTCTGGTGGTGCTTGTGGGACCATAAGGGATACTGGGAATCTAACCCTGACTGGTAGGCAAATGCCCTACCCACAGTACTATCACTCTGGCCCCAATATTTTATTTTACTATAGGAGAAAATCACGCTTTTATTAGAAGTTCTTGTTCCAAATTTTAAAAAGTCAATTTAGACAATTAAACAGAGAGATTATGTAGTTGTGTGTGTGTGTGTGTGTGTGTGTGTGTGTGTGTGTGTGTGTGTTTGGGGTTGGGGAGAAAAAAATGAAGGTTGGGCTAGAATTAAAAAAAGAAGGATCACTTGAGTTGATTCAGGGAGTAAGTGGAACAGAAGAAAATGTTCTTTTGATCAATCTGGAAAGAAGCTAAAGATTTGCCTTGTTAATAGTAAAGTTGAATATCTCAAGTGAGTGTTAATAACTTAAGAAATATTGATTCTAAACCATCCCAAGGGGGCCGGAGCGATAGCCCAGCGGGTAGGGCGTTTATCTTGCACGCGGCCGGCCTGTGCCGGCCTGGGTTCGATCCCCAGCATCCCATATGGTCCCACAAGCACCACCAGAAGTAGTTCCTGAGTGCAGAGCCAGGAGTAACCCCTGAGCATCGCCGGGTGTGACCCAAAAAGCAAAAAAAAAAAAAAAACAAAAAAAATCCCAAACATGAAGTCATGGCACTTCAATAATTTTAAAACTGTAATGTAGGAAATTTTATTTTAAGTTAAAATTCAGGATAAATTATAAAGGAAAGGTCAGGATTAATAATTAAAAAGATGATAGTTCCAGGGATTTATTTTAAATTTGTTTTTCTCACTCTTCTGAACCAACCAGTGGTCTTTACAGATCAATCTAATTTTGGTTGCTGTAAACATAAATGGTTTCTTCAGTGGTGTTTTTAATGTGTCATTTTGAAGTTTATTTTGTGGCAAAGGGAAGTGAAAGATCAGAGTTCTTTTGAATAAATACTAAATATGTCAACTTTTTCCTAAAATATGAGATTAAAATGCATTCATTCAACTAATAGTTGTTGGATATCAAATGCTGTGCTAGAGATATAGGAAACTAAAGTAGGAAAATAGTTTTGAGACAATTAATCTGAAGACATGTTTAAGAGTTACGGTAGTGCCCCAAATACAAGTGTAACCTGGCTATGACAGGTAGTAGATGACCTCTTGTTGAATGATAACAGCAAAGGTAACGTCCAAGGTAAACTACCCTCCTTGAAAGAATTTCATAAGTAGGTAGAGGAGGTGGAAAAATATTTCAACTAAAAGAGCTGAATGAAAAAAAAGGCTTATTTACTTATTTAGTCCTTATTATATTCTATGCCCTATGTTTTGACACAAGTATGAGAGATGAATACATGGGGATCAGAGAGATAAGCTGGTGGGTAAGGGCTCGCGTTACTTGCAGTCAAACTGGATTCAATCCTAGGAACCCCAGATAATCCACATAGCTTCACTAGGGATAATCCCTGACTACAGAAGCAGAAGTAAAACCTGAGCATGACACGTATGGCCCATGAGTGAAAATAACACAGAAGGCCCAGCCAGCATCCACCAGCCAGGTAAATCGTCATACAATAACTTCAGTAGTAATACCATTGTAAGATATAAAAATTACAACAAATTGACTTTTATAGATCAAAGTTTGATAATTCCATTTACCCTTGTGTTGTAACAAATAATAGGAAGTAAATTTGTGCCTACTAATGGGGGAGGCTGAAGTGGTGGGAAATGGACACTGATGGAGGGCAGGGTGCTGGAACACTATGTGACCAAAACCTCCAAACATGAACAACGTTATAATTGTATATCTCATGGTGGTATAATAAAATGTTTAATTAAAAAAGAAACTGGAGATATTGGTAGAGAGGTCACACTGGTGATGGGATTGACGTTGGAAGATTTAATGACTGAAACAATTGTATGATGAACAAGTTGGTAAATCATGGTGTTATTATAAAATATTTTGAAAAAAAATAGCAAGATTAGAAGAATATTTTTCCTTATTTTGTTCAAAATATGGCACTGTTCCAGAGTCAGAGACGCTGTCTCGTTTGCCAACACATCAAAAATCAGATGGGCTGGACATGTAATGCGATTTGGAGACGACCGCTGGCCTAGAGCCGTTACCGACTGGATCCCAAGGGATGTCAAAAGATCACATGACTACCAACCTACAAGATGGTCAGACTTCTTTGTCAAGACCCTGAACGGACGGTTTGAGGCTCTTTGTATTCCTGAAGTAAGCAGATACCATTGGGCTACACTGGCATGTGATAGGGTCAAACGGAAATGTTACTGGCACCCGCTTGAGCAAATCGATGAATAACGGGATGTCAAGTGATTAAGTTTTATATATATATATATATATATATATATATATATATATATATATATATATCAACCTGTTCTATTTTGCGTTTTTTAGAGCAGGTTGGCAGTGTAGAGTCACCAGATGGATCGTAAGTCTTCACTTCACTTTTTTGTTCATATTTTTCTGCTTTTGCTAAAGCTTTTCCTATTCTACTAATTTCCCTTATCCTGCTATCCTCCAACGTCCTTAGCCTGGCCTCTAATTTGGCTTTGTTCTCAACTCCCATGGCAGAACTGGAATCTTCACCAAAGGCATCATACCGAATAGCCAGAACATTCTTGGCTGCAAGCATTCAAGAAATCTTGCCTTTGTGTTTGAGACTTGACTGGCCTACAAGTGAAGCATGATAAATGAGCCCATATTTAGGGGTATCTCATCTAGACTTGAGTGCTCTGAAGAGTGCCTTTTCTGCTCCAAGAATCTGAATGGTAGACACTGCATGTTTGGCAAAATTCATAGAGAACCTGCATGAGCAATAGTCGAGCACCAACCAATTCTCCAACTATAACTGTGACATTAGCTGCAATGGCCATCATTCGATTTTGTAGATATTCATAGAGCTGGGCTCGATATTCTCAGATTTCAATCACCTGAGTGCACAGATGCAGAACGTTACAAATATCTTCTTCAGAAACTTCTGTCCCCATAGATATCTCTGCAGCTGCCTTCACCTCTGCTTCAACTTCCTCAGGTAGTAATTCAGAACGCATGGCCGAGGCATAATTCTTCCTATTGCCACCTTTCTGTAAACACTTGTAGTATGTCAAATTATCTGGAAATAATTTTTCCTAATTCAGGGAAATGCCAGCCATGCCATTCTCTACACCACATGATGTAGTTGTTTAATTCTTTGTCTAAGTCATCCAGCAAGGAAATTGCCTGAACAATCATTGTGTCCACTTTATCCGCACTGAATTTCTATCGATATCGAAACAAACTGTGTGCCAATACAAGACACATAGCTGTCATTTCTCATGGCTCTACCCCAGGAATTAAAACATCCATCTGTGAACGGATTCCTCTCATAAGCTCATAACAACAGGATGTGGATACAACTGAGATTCAGGTTTTACACCCCTCCTAGTTTAGCATCAGCCACAGCCAAGAGTTCCTGGGCTTCTTTTATAATTTTCTTGATAACTATCTTCAGCTGCTTATTGATGTTGCCCTCCATCAGAGCTGTGAATGATTTTATTTGCTTTCGTGGAGTCTCAAATTCTTTCCATAAACTATCAACCTCTTGAAGTTTCTTTTTCATTCAGAACCTTAAAGATGGCTTAGCCAATGAACGTTTCAAACAGTAACAACATGGTATAGCTGGGTCCGGGAGCCGCGTCACCCGTCAGGAAATTACACCAGTGGGGGGGAAAAAAATCTTTGCGGCCCCCAAAGGCTCCCCATGACTTGGGCCAGCCAAGAAAAAAACAGCGAACCGCTCACACAGAACTGAAGCACGTTGCTAAGCATTCCACGCTAGACTATGTGGAACGCATGAATGAGCTTCTTTTTTTTTTTAATTTTTTTTTTTTTTTTTTTTTTTTTTTTTTGCTTTTTTTGGGGGTCACACCCAGCAGTACTCAGGGGTTTCTCCTGGCTCTGAACTCAGGGATAACTCCTGGCGGGGGTACCATATGGGATGCCGGGAATCGAACCAGCGCCGGCACAGGCCGGTCACGTGCAAGGCAAACGCCCCTACCGCTGGGCTATCGCCTCCGCCCCTGAATGATCTTCTTGTCCAAGGATTGGCTTCTCACCATTTTTTCATGGGGTTGTTTGTTTTCTTCTTGTAAAGTTCTACCAGTGCCTCATATATCCTGGATATTAACTCCTTATCAGATGGGTATTGGGTGAATATTCTTTCCCACTCTGTGGACTGTCTTTGTATCTTGGTCACTATTTTTTTTGAGGTACAGAAGCATTTTAGTTTCATATAGTCCCATATGTTTATCTTTGCTTAAATTGCTTTATTAGTGGTGTTTCATCTGTGAAGATACCTTTAGCTTCAATGTTGTGGAGTATTTTTCCTCTATTTTCTTCGACGTACTTTATGGATTCAGATCTGATCACTTGATCACTTGATCACTTGACATCCCGTTATTCGTCGATTTGCTCGAGTGGGCGCCAGTAATATTTCCATTTGACCCTATCACATGCCAGTGTAGCCCAATGGCATCTGGTTGCTTCAGGAATACAAGAGCCTCAAACTGTTCATTCAGGGTTATGATGAAGAAGTCTGACCATCTTGTAGGTGAGTGGCAACGTGATCTTTGACATCCTGTGGGATCCAGTCGATAATGGCTCTAGTCCAGCAGTCATCTCCAAATCGCATTACATGTCCAGCTCATCTGATTTTCAATGCATTGGCAAACGAGACAGCATCTCTGACTCTGGAACAGCGATGGAGGTCGGAGCTCCGGATTCCTTCTTTCACTTGAGTGAGGCGTGATATTCCAAGCATAGCTCTTTCGATTCCTCTTTGGGAGACCCGAATAGAATTCTCATCCCGCTTTCATAGGGCCCAGGTCTCTGAGGCATATGTTAATGCAGGGAGAATGGTGGAGTTGAAGAGATGTGCCCGGAGCCGGAGGCTCTTTGTATTTTTAGCTACTTCTTCGATGTTTCTGAAGGCATTCCATGCCACTCTCTTCCCTCCTGCACAGCTCAGGTTTTAGGTCATTCATCATGTTAACTTCTCGACCTAGGTACACATAACTGCTGCATTCAAAGATGTTTGTTCCATTGAGAGTGAATGGGGCCTTTGGAACTAGTTCATTTTTCATGAACATTGTTTTGTTGATATTCAGCTGTAGACCTATCTTTCCACATTCTCGGTTGAAGTTACCGAGCATTTGTGCCACTTGGCTAATGTTTGGTGTTATTAGAACTATGTCATTAGCGAAGCAGAGGTGGTTCAGTTGCCGACCATCTATCTTCATTCCCATTCCTTCCCATTCTAACTGTCACATGATGTTCTCGAGGGTGGTGCTGAAGAGTTTCGGAGAAATGGTATCGCCCTGCCATACCCCCTCTTTTGATATTGATGATCGCTTCTTTGTAGAATGGCAAGATCCTGGTGGTGAATCCATAATACAGCTCACGAAGGATCTTGATGTATTGGGTTTGAACACCCTGTTTGGCTAGGGCTTCGATGACCGCTTCAGTCTCCACAGAATCAAAGGCTTTCTTTTAAATCAATGAACATGAGACAGGGTGGCATCCCTGAACTCCCTACAAACTTCAATGAGTTTGGTTACTGTGTGGATATGGTCGATTGTGTTGAATCCTTTTCGGAAGCCAGCGTGCTTGCATGGTTGCCCTTCATCTAATGTTCTGCCAATCCTGTTCAGGATGACTTGAGTGAACAGCTTGTAGATGACAGACAACAGGCAGATGGGGTGATAGTTGCCAATGTCGTGGATGTCTCCCTTCTTGAACAGTAGAACTGTCTTGGTGGTTTTGCAATGGGAGGGCACCTTGCATTTGTACAGGTAGTGTGTGAAGAGCGGAGCCAGTGTATTGATGAGTACTTAAGGCAGATTCTTCAGGTGTTCAGGTCTAATTTTGTCTGGGCCTGGTGCTGTTCCCTTCTTTACTGACAAAATGGCATGTTGGATTTCAGAAGGGAGAATGTTGGGAACGACATATCCATCCTGCGGAATTTGGTATGTGGACAGGTGGATGTGGCTATCAAAGAAATCTGCATAGAAGTCATGCATAATCTTCTCCATTGCCTTTCTGAAAGATATGATAGATCCATCAGGACGTCGGAGGGCAGTCATCTTGGTCTTATAGTTGGTGAAGGACAGGCGGTCGTTGCGAATGCTTTTCCTGGCTTCTGCTGCATCTTCCAGTATTTCTGCTCTTCTCTCTTGGAGGTCTTCCTTTACTGCTTCTCTACACTGCTTTGCAAGCTTGGATGTTAGCATTTGGTCACCAGAGGCTCAAGCCTTGCCACATTGGTGAATGAGCTCTAGAGTTTTTGAAGACAGGCGTTCTTTTTTGGTTTTTTTCTCTCTCGGTGTTCTTCACACAATCATGGAGGTGATGAACAGTTGGTTGTCATCAATGTCAGCAATGATGGTATCTTCCCATGTTGCCACAGTGGTGCCAAAGAGTTCCCAGTTGTTGGTTTCTGGGAGTTCTCTTCCTAAACTTTGCAGCCTTTTCTCCCCATTGCGTGAAGTAGAATTTTGCATGAAGGAGATGGTGGTCCGATCCTGTTTGGAATTTTTGGGCGACAGCGACATCGGTCAGGCATAACTGTCGATTGAAGATGATGTGGTCAATTTCATTGTGGAACTGTCCACCAGGGGGATTCCCAGGTCCAACGTTTCAATTCAGTCTTCTGGAACTGTGAGTTCCCATGAGTGGTCTTGGTGGACATGATGAACTCAGATCTGATATTGAGATAAAAATATTATAGCTTCTAAGATTTAAAAATAACTTGTTCTGAGGTCTGGAAATCTCATAAGCCTATAGTGCATGTTTGGCAACTCAGAGGGCTGGCAGAAGGGGTTTTTCCCTCTTATAAAAGGAAGGGGCATTAATAGGTTCTAGAAGTGTAAAGAGAACCTCAACAATATATGAGGGATGGTAAACATACCAGATCTGGGATAACAAATATTTCCTATGCAGAAAATTGTGGAAGATACATCTAAGAAGGAAATTTAGGACTAATTTAGACTAATCAGAACTAACCCTTGAATTATTGTCTAAATATTATTATTGAAATATTGAAATAAAAATAGTATATTACACTCAAGTAATTCAGTGTATTATAATTTCTAGTTTCACAGTGGAGGGCCACCACTTTGTGGCACCATATTTACATGGTATCTATTATTAAGATAGTTAATAAATATTTTAAGTTCAAACTGTTATATCTTTATAAAGTGATAAAATTTGATAAAAATTAAAGCATGATTATCACCGTACAAGATTTTAATTTTCAGATTCTTTTATAGATGTAGAACTTTGAACAGCATCTAAAAGTAAAATTTCCCTACAAATTCTGAAGTGTTTCAATAGAACACCAGTGGAAAGAAAACTCCTATTTATTTGTCCAACTTATTTAGGTAATTATTTTTTAAGTATTTTATTATGCCACTGCAGAGATATACAATTACAAAGATATAGAATTAAATAGTTCATAATTGGGTTTTGGTCATACAGTGTTCCAGAACCCATTCCTCCACCAGTGCCCATCTCCCACTACCAATGTCCCCCGTTCCTCCCCCTCCCTGAGCCCCCTCAATGGCAGGTTCTCTATTTCTTTCCCTTTCTCTCTCTCTCTCTTTCTCTTTCCGTCCCTTCCAGACTATGGATTACAGAACATACATTAAAGGGTTGTCATGTGTATCTTTTTTCCTGTATTTAATGCTCAGTTCTAGGTTGGTATTAGTACTTTCGACAGGTAATTATAATTTTACCAATTGACTATATAAGAGACTGAATAATGATATTTTGGAGATGAATTTATTTTTAACTTTTTACATTATACTTTGCTGTTCTCAGGGCTTATTCCTGGCTCTGTGCTCAGAGATAACTCTTGGTGGTTCTTAGAGAATCATATCTGATGCCAGGGATTTAAACAACACCTTACCCTTGTACTAGCTCTCTGCCCAGGGATAATGACTTTAATATATCCTTTGATTATAACCCTTCAGCAGTAACTTGATTGTGTGATGGTAATACAGGTGATATACCAGATAGAATGATACATACAGTCCTCTATTCAAGTGCTAAGTGGTATTTTTTAAAAACTTTAAAACATTTATTGGTGGGAATGTCGACTGGCACAGCCTTTTTTGGAAAACAATATGGACATTCCTCCAAAACCTAGACATTGAGCTCCCATTTGACCCAGCCGTACCACTCCTGGGAATATACCCTAGGAAGCCAAAAACACAAAGCGGAAACACCATCTCCACTTTTATGTTCATAGCAGCACTATACATAATAGCTAGAATCTGGAAACAATCAGAGTGCCCAAGAACTGATGACTGGATACATGAACTTTGGTACATTTACACAATGGAATAATATACGACTGTTAGGAAAAATGAAGTTATGAAATTTGCCTATAAATAGATGATCTTGGAGAGGATCATGTTGAGTGAAATTAGCCAGAAAGAAAAAACAGATATAGAATGACTGCATTTATTTGCATAATATAAATATATGTATATATATATATTGTTATCAATATCCAACATCAGGCAAAACATGGATCAAGAGTTCTTGTCAAAGGTGGAATCTACCACAAACATGTGAGAGTAAGAGGTTAGGTAAGACAGAGAAGGGAACAGTGTGCTAATAATTTTCGAAATGATATTACCAGTCTAGAACTGAGCATTGAATACAGGCAAAAATATACACATGATAACCTCTAAATGTATGTACTGCAATTCACAATGTGTAAGAGAAGGGAGAAAGAGAGAGAGAGAAGAGATAAAAAACTACCATAGAAGCAGATTAGGGGAGGGGAGAGGAAATCGGGGCCATTGGTGGTGAGAAATGGGCGCTGGTGGAGGGATGGGTGCTGGAACACTATATGACCGAAACCCAAACATGAACATCTTTGTAATTCTATATCTCACGGTGGTATAATAAAATATTAAAAAACCAAAAAAAGTTTATGTTTAAAACATTAGTTGCTTTTTTTACAGCTATACAAGAGATGCTTAATTTTTTAAAATTGAATCACTGACTTAACACCTGTACTGTACTAATTCTCTGGTCCCCTTCCCTTAAATTAAAAAAATCTTTTTGGGCCACCTGCCCCTCAAGGTGTTGCAAGTGTGGCTGTGGTGCCTGGCTGCGTTGGCAGGTGGCAGACAGGAGATAGGCTTCTCTACACCCCCCAGGGCTCTGCCCTGTGTCCCTGGATGGTGGATGGTCTGACATAGGAAGAACAGCGCGCAGCCGCGCAAAGAGGCTTAGAAACAAAGTTGGATTCCCAGGATCTTTCACATCTGTACAACATAATGATCATTGTAGTTGTAACAAACTGGGGGTGGGGAGGTTGATGGGGAATGGGGAGACTATAATGTCACACTAGAAATCACTGCTGAATATCACTTGAATCCCATTATTCATCAATTTGCTTGAGCGGGTGCCAATAACATTTCCATTGGACCCTATCACGTGCCAATGTAGCCCAATGGCATCTGGTTGATTCAGGAATATGAAGCGCCTCAAACCGTTCCTTCAGGGTCTGGATGAAGAAGTCTGACCATCTTGTAGGTGGGCGGCCACGTGATCTTTTGACATCCCGTGGGATCCAGTCGGTAACGGCTCTAGTCCAGCGGTTGTCTCCAAATCGCATTACATGTCCAGCCCATCTGATTTTTGATGCCTACTGAATATACACATAGATAATTGCATCATAAACCATAAGGCAAGTGACAAGATGTAGGAGTAGAGAGAGAAATACAGAGACAGAAATAGAGATAGAGAGAAAGATGAGAAACTCAGACGCATAAGGGAGAACTGCCATCTGACTCTCCCTAGCTCAGCTGAACAAGAGGTTCCCAGGAGGCAAGATGGGGTTTGGGAGTGGGCTCATCACTTCTGTAGGGCCTCTGAAGAAGCCGCATGAGACACTCTCACCATAATAGCCTCCATTATCATGGTGCAGACCCCACAGCTCATCAGAACCCACGCAAGAGAGGTGCTGATCTCAAGACCAGCTCAGAGCAGCCAAGTTCGAGCCCAGGTAGGCGACTGTCGGACGCAGAAGTCATTGGGTGTTCCTGGAGATGGAGCTTGGGTACCTCTTCCCCCTCTCTGACCTGTCCCAGAGGCCTGGTGGCCCCTGCCCATGAACTGCCTCAGCGCCTCGGCCATGATGCAGAGACTCAGAAGCATGGGGAAGAGCTGCCATCCGGCTCTCCCAGCCCAGCTGACCCACGAGGCTCCTAGGAGGCAAAATGTGTTTTGGGAGTGGGTCCATCTCCTCTGTACGGCCTTGAATGAGACTCACTCACCATAATAACCACCATTTTTGTGGTCTATACCTGGTACATCAAACTAGTGGAACCAATCATGTTCTAGAAATTATTACAATCGGCAATGTAAGAAAGGGAAGCAAGAAGGAGAGAGAGAAAGAAAGGAGATAAAGAACCTGCCATGGAGGCAGGTTGGGGGAAGGGGGAGGGAGGTGGAGACATTGGTGATGGGAGATGCGCAGGGGTGGAGAGATGGGTCTTGGAACACTGTAGAACCAAAATTCAAACATGAACATCTTGTAATTGTATATCTAACAGTGGTATAATAAAATATATAAAAAATCTTTTTTTGCATTGAGTCAGGTGCATATGCTATGGAAAAGCAGGACCAGGTCTTGCATGCTTTTTTTTTCTTTTTGGGTAACACCTGGCAATGCTCAGGGGTTACTCCTGGCTCTGCACTCAGGAATTACTCTTGGCGGTGCTGGGGGACCATATGGGATGCCTGGAATAGAACCCACTTGGTCACATGCAAGGCAAACATCCTACCCACTGGACTATTGCTCCGACCCCAAGGTCTTATATGCTTGAAACCAGGATTAATTCTCTAGAAAAAGATTTTATATATATATATATATATATATATACATACATACATATATATATGGGTATTTAGTTGTTTCATATATATGTATGTATATTTGCATATCTATCTGTAACATTGCTTTATTAGACTTTCAGTTTCAGGGTTATTATTTCATATTTATGCAAGATAGATGCTAACACACTACCAAAGTATCAATATCTCTATACCAGACATTGAACACCTTTTCCCATTTTATTTTCCAGCCACCTTAATAACTTCATTTTTGGCACTGACTTGAACTTTGAATGACACAGAAGTTGTAGTATATGAAGAATGTTTAAACTTTGTTTTATTCAATTAATTTTGTATAAGTAAATGCCTTTTAAAATTATTTTTATTTTTGGATACACCTAATGGTGCTTAGGGGTTACTCCTTGTTCATTGCTCAGGAGTCATGGGGCTTGGGGCTAGGCTTCCCGCATGCAGAATATGCACTCCGTCTTTGACTATTTCTCTGGCCCTTGTCTGACTTTTTTGGTAGAGAGATGTGGGACAGAAAAATGTGAACTTTCAGCATATACTTAAGACAATCTTATATGATTTACTTTGTCTTGGAAATGCTTCTTTGTTCATATAGTAGCTCTTTGTTTTATAATGGTATAGATAGCCCTCCAAAATTATCAGCTCCTTGTCCAAACGAGACCAAAGTAAGATTTCTTATCTCTTACATTCTTATCAATATTCTTAGAAATCAATAGCTGAAATATCTTTATAATTATTAAAAGCTATGATGGACACTTTCCATAGTGATTGTTCTGAACTACAGATCCTCAATAGAAAGACTTAGCTTTTGAGTTGTGCTAGGAACACAAAGTAATCTGACTTTAGGTTATAAAAACTTTGGTGGTTTGGGGATGTCAGATGGACTCCAAGGACAGAATTCCAGGTCTTGGTGTCTCCCAGAGTGTCAAGTATGGACACAGATGCACTACATTCTTCATGTTTTTGTTCTGAGAAATAGCAGTAGCCAAAACACCTTTTGTTACAAGGCAGTGCTGAGCAGGACACTGACACCACAGCATTAGTTAGGAAATTCTCTTTTATTTATTTATGTATTATTTATTTATTAAAATTCTGTTTTATTTATTTGTTTTGCTTTTTTGGGTCACACCCAGAGATGCTCAGGGATAACTCCTGGCTCTGCACTCAGGAATTACTCCTGGCAGTGCTCGGGGACCTAATGGATGCTGCAGATCAAATCAGAGTCAGCCAGTAATCAGTTCTCTTTCTTGCTGTGACCATTCTGTCAGGTCCTGTCCAGGATCCACCTCTGCTAAGGGGAACACCAAAACAAAGGAATGGTCTCTTTTCCAACCAAGTGGAAATGATAACTATGCTGAGTTTCTTCACATTAGAAATTGACTCCTTCATATCTTCTGTCTCTCAAGGGCACCACCCAGGATTTCATTTCTTTAGACCTTAAGAGATCTTGGAGGTGACAAAGAGTGTGGAGTGCCAGGCACAATGGCAAAGGCAGCTGCATCAGAATACCACGCATGCACCTTACACACCAATGCTTTTGCTATAATAGCAGATCAGGGTAATTTTCAACTGTTGTAATTTGTAAAATTGGATCTTGAAAAGGTGAGAGAGTTCACCTTAAAAAATAGCATGTGTACACAGAGACTGATTGCTCTTTTTGTAGTTTCTCTGCTCTGAGAACTGTGTGTGTTTAATGTGCTACCCTTTGTTTTCTCTGCCCCACAGCCAGTGTGCTTCTCTCAGCTGGTTTCTTATGATAGCTTTGCTCACTGAGGCAGAGCAGCCCCCGGAACTGTTCAATACATGTGACTGGCAGCTATCCTCAAGTGTAGCCCCTAGACCCAGAGAACACTCCCTCCTCCCTGTTTCTAAGAAATGACTGGGTTTGATGAAAAAATTTTAACCTTTGCCTGCTTAAATTTTACATCATTAAAGACTATTATACACATTATATGCTTTTTTTTCTCCCAAACAGAGAACAATTTTCTTCCTTTACTAGTGAAGTTAAATGATGAATAATTTACTCACTAAACTCTCTTAAGATTTTCATGTTTGCTTTTTATTTATTTATTTATTTTTTGCTTTTTTGGGTCACACCAGCGATGCTCAGGGGTTACTCCTGGCTCTTTGCTCAGGAATTTCTCCTGGCGGTGCTCGGGGATCATATGGGATGCCGGGGATTGAACCCAGGCTGGCACAGGCCGGCCGTGCAAGGCAAACGCCCTACCCCCTGGGCTATAGCTCCGGCCCGCATGTTTGCTTTTTTAAATAAAGCTGTATGTGTGTGCTATATTTTAGGCAAAGCAAATAGGTAATATTAATTTTATTACAATATAAAAATAATCTTGGCAAGGGTATACTTGCTGTAGAAAGCAAATATATATTACACATACACGCACATATATATATATATATATATATATATATATATAAATGGGTATAAACATATTTCATCCATTCCCGATGGCCTTGGAGGTAGAAGAGAACTTCTGTCCTGATTCTGTTGGGGACCCCAGCGGCTCCCCAACATCTATCTGTAACATTGCTTTATTAGACTTTAGTTTCAGGGTTATTCATATTTAAGCAAGATAGATGCTAACACACTACCAAAGTATCAATATCTCTACACCATAAATCGAACTTCTTTTCTCGTTTTATTTTCCATTCACATTAATAACTTCATTTTTGGCAGCACTGACTTGAACTTTGAAAGACACAGAAGTTGTAGTATATGAAGAATGTTTAAATTTTATTTTATTCATTTAATTTTGTATAAGAAACTTCGTTAAAATTATTTTTATTTTTGGATACACCTAGTGGTGCTTAGAGGCTCAGTGCTTAGGAGTCATGGGACTTGGTGCTAGGGGGACGACTGGCTTCCCGCATGCAGAATATGCACTCAGTCTTTGAACTATTTCTCTGGCTCATGTCTGACATTTTTTAATTAATGTTTCATTATACCACTGTGAGATAAACAATTACAATATGTTCATGTTTGAGTTTCGGTCATACAGTGTTCCAGTATTCATCCCTCCACCCATGCCCATTTCCCACCACCAATGTTCCCACTTCCCTCCCTTTCCCCTAACCTGCCTCTATGGCACGTTATTTATCTCTTTTCTCTTTTACTCTTTCTCTCTCTTGTTATTTTTGGTTCTGTTGTTCACATGTATCCATATATATATTCTAACCAAGACCTACAAGAGCTTTCTTTTCCCTTCTTCATTAATCCTCTCATTTTTTACTTTCCTCAGTTTTCAGTTTGTATTAATATAACTTGTCATGTCAATAACTCTCTAAGTGATGCCATACAATTGTTTATTCATTTTTTCTTTCTGTTTTGTTCTTCTGGTGAAAGCAGAGGAGTTGAACACTTAACGGCACAATCAGTCTCAAGCTGATACCAACACTAACTAGCCAAAGACACTACAGCAACTCTATTCAACTTACCAAGATGCCTAATTAAGGTTTTTTTTTTTTAAGTTTGTTTGGTGGGGTGGCAATTTAGTTCTTGCATTGGAGTCTGGTAAAAAGACTTGAAATTGTACCTGAGGTTACTAATTTTGCCAAACTCTGTCTACTCTCTTAGGAATTTAATTTTCCCAAATAAGAAATGCGTATCACTGCTCCCCTCTCATCAAGTTGTTGAAAAAATTACACTTAAAATGTTTAAACCATCACATTTCTTTCTTTTCAATAACCCTGGGAAATTGTCATGGATAGGTTTCACTCTCTGGTTTTCTGTCCTCACTTCACAGGCTCTGGTCTCTTCCGTAACTCTCGTCTTAAGTCTTGAGAGCATGTTGTCATGAAGCAGAGAAGTCTGTCAGGCAAGACATGAACTTTCAGAAACTTGATTCTCAACCCCCAAATGAATCTCTGATAGAGGTGATTTCAGAGTATCTAGAAGCCTGCTATTAGACATAATTTTCTTTTGGGGAGGCTGGTTGTGTTAGAACACACCCAGTGACTGTGCTCAGGGGTTATTCCCATTTCAGTGCTCAGGCGTCACTACTGGTGTTGCTCAGGCGACCAAATGCAGTGTTAGGCAGTGAACTAGGGATATACTTTAAACTCTTGTACTATCTTTCTGGCCCTAGTCAAGTTTTTCAGTCAAAGATTTTATCTGAATAACATATCTATAGTGACTATTAGTGATTTTTTCCTGATATTATAGTCTAGCTGGGCAATTTTTTCTGGTTTTTGTGGTTGCTTCTTTGAGGGCCACATTTGGAAATGCTCAAGGGTTACTTCTGGCTCTGCACTCAGGAATTACTTCTAGCAGTGATTGGAGGACCATATGGGATGTCAGGGATTGAACCCGAGTTGGCTGCATGCAAGGAAAATGCCTTACCTGCTCTTCTATTATTCATGCCCAGGTGGAGATTTTTCAGATTTCTGTTTATATCATTTATTGCACATGTTCTTCTAACTGGTATATGGGTTTCCTCCTTGTGGTGATTCTCTGTCCCAGTCTCCTACCACTTTATGACTATGTTACTCTGAGTCTTCAGTCGACAGATGGAGATAGTGAGACAGAAGAAATAGCTTCACTCTTAGGCGGTGTGCAAGCATTACATATTATTTATGCTGTTACAAAGTAAAAAAAACTAATCACATAATAACTAATAAAGGATCAGAGAAAAATTGTCACTAGTTGGGCAATGGATTCTCAAAAGTAGTCTGAGCTAAACAAATAGGAGAAGGAATTTTTTTGTGAGCCTCTAAGTGATTTCTGCTATAGGATAACAATTGGAAGCTTTTTAAAAAATATATAAATTCATAAATCTGAAAGAGTTTGGATGTTCATGTCAATAATAGAATCTCACTTAACACTGATATATAATTCTATCTGTCTCTACATGGAGTTTTTAATGTTGCAGAACCGATGTTAGTAAGTGCCATTTCATGAAGTACCACCTAGTCTAGTTGGATTAGTTGCTAAGGTATTTTTAAGGATCTGTGTTGTTCTTTGATGTTTTACTGAATCCTTTTTCATGTTATGAAGCCTGCTGATAAGCTCATGGCTACTAAACTTATAGGCTTGGGGTTTGACTAGGGAAAAGAATCAAATAATTTATTTTTGTTAAAGTTCAGCTTTGGTCATCTCTGTCATTAGATCAGATTCCCAGAAGTTCATTTCTACCTCTGTATCCTCTAGGCTAGATTACTACAAATCCCTGCTTGCTGGCCACTGAATAAATTGCTCTTTGAACTTTTTTTGCATTCATCTGCTATTCTATCTTATGTAGAGGGACCATATTTTGTTGCCATCACTTCACATCATTATTCCTGCAATGTGCTCATCTCTGAGTTTATAAAAACATTTAAAATTTTATTGTCCAAATCACTAGCATGCTCTTTCAAAGAAATAGAATATTTCAGAAAGATGGTATTTAAAAAACACAAAACCCTTACATTATTTCTCATTTGATGAGGAACCCAGGCTGAGTTATTTCCTTGGTCAGAAAGGAACTTGTTTGAGAGTCTTTCTAAATTTTTTTATATTTTAGCAAATATGATGTACTTATACTAATTCATAAGCCCATAGTGTAAATATAGGAATTTTGAAAATCAACTCACTTATGTTCAAAATGAAATGTTTGTTCTTATTAAGTCTGATCTGCTCTCACTCTGAGATTTTCTCTAGTTTTCATTTTAGTTTTAGGAAATTTTTAAAAATTATTTCCTTGATCAATACTTTCTTTAGTTTCTTTCTCTTCTTTAGGTCTTAATTCTCTATTTCTGGGACCCCTGTTACTAATTTGTTGAATTATTTTGAACTGTCCCTGAAATTTTTGGGTTTAAATTGTTTTCTTTTAAGTTCTATAAATAGGACTTCTATAAATAACTTGACTTCTATAAATAACTTGACTTCTAGAAGTGGAACTTTGAATTTATTCAGACTTCCCAGGAGTTGCCTCTATTTTCAAGCTATTACATTTTTAACTTCTAATTTCATGCATTTTTATAACTTATTGGCTATTGTAAGATAAAATAACTATTTTCTTAATTAAAACATTTTTTGGCCACATCCGGCAGTACCCAGTCAGGGTTTATTCCTGACTCTGTACTCAGGGATCATTCCTGGCAGGGCATGCATGCAAGGCAAATGCCCTACCCACTATACTATTGCTACGGCCCTAATTCTTTAGCATCTTTTTTTCTGGAATGCGTTCTGATTTATTTTATTTTATTTTTTTTTCTGATTTTTTTTATTTTTTAAATTTATTTTATTATACCACCATGAGATAAACAATTACAAAAATGTTCATCTTTGGGTTTTGGCCATACAGTGTCCAGCACCCATCCCTCCATGATTTTTGAAGTTAGCTTTGGCCATTTAATTACTTCTTATCATAATCATTTGGCATTTTTACTAAATTGGGACACACTGCAATACTTTAATTAACACTTTTTAAGCTGGCATTAACATAAACAGAAAACTTAAAATGAAAACGTCTCAAAGAAAAATGACTCAGGTGAAAGTAGATTTCTCATAGAAATAAACTTAAACATAATCTGGTGATAGCATTGCATCTTCCTGCATTGACCATCCATTTTTCATCACATCAACATTTCACCATACTCCTGTTGGCATAAACAACAGTTGCTCAGCTCACAGCTCACAGTTAAGTCTCAGAATTGGTTCACTGTCAGACACTCCCATGCCCTAGGTTATCGAGTGGAAAAGAGACTGGTAGAGAGTTAGTATGAGGAAGACCAGGAAAATAAATAAGCATCTATGATTTATGGAAATTCTTAACATGATGTATATTTCCTTTTTCTATTTTTATTTGTTTGTAAATATCTTGTAATAAATAAAATGAAAATGTTTATCTGCATCTCATGAATTAAGTAAATATACTCCATTAAAAATTACAACTTCTGATGCAATTCAAAAACAATAATTACAACTTAGTTCCAGTGTCTGCTACTCTAAAATATTTTCTAATGAATACACATAAAAAGATATTTTTTGTAATGTAAATTTATTTTTGATTTTGCAATTTTTACTATTCAAAGTTCCGTTTCCAGCTACACATGAAAAGAATCTGGAAAATTAATTGATAGCAGCAATTTCTTAAGTATATTAAATTCTAGTTAAAGTAGTTATGGTTTTTCTTTCAGAAATACTATACTTCTGTTTCTAGGACTAACTAGTTGAGATACACCGACTCCAAAGAAATACATAGAAATAGCTCATTCACCCACCTTTCATTTTCTTTTTTTTTTTTTTTTTTTTTCTCATTAAACTTTGTTTTTAATGGGCCTCAAAATTCTGTGACAGATTTTTTGGTCAAGTTGTTTCCATTAAAAAGTACTGATTTTAAAAACTAATAACTTAAACTGCCACACACACACAAAAAACAAATGGTCCACAAAACATTTTCCTTTCCTTCTGAAGGTTTTACGATGCATTGTTATCATTAACCAGTCTTTTACTATTGAACTTAAATGGCCAATTGAGACAAACAGTTCTGAGACCGTTCTTCCACCACTGATTAAGACTGGGGTGGCAGGTATTGGGGATAATATTCATTTAGCCTTCTGAGCTTTCTGGGCAGACTTGGTAACCTTGCCAGCTCCAGCTGCCTTCTTGTCCACTGCTTTGATGACACCCACAGCGACAGTCTGCCTCATATCACGAAGAGCAAAACGACCCAGAGGAGGGTAGTCAGAAAAGCTCTCAACACACATGGGCTTGCCAGGCACCATATCAACAATGGCAGCATCACCAGATTTCAGGAACTTGGGGCCATCTTCCAGCTTTTTCCCAGAACGACGATCAATCTTCTCCTTCAGCTCAGCGAACTTGCAAGCAATGTGGGCTGTATGACAATCCAGCACAGGTACATAACCAGCACTGATCTGACCTGGATGGTTCAGGATAATCACCTGAGCTGTGAAGCCAGCTGCTTCCATTGGAGGGTCATTTTTGCTGTCACCAGCCTCATTGCCACGACGAACATCTTTGACAGACACGTTCTTGACATTGAAGCCCACGTTGTCCCCAGGAAGAGATTCGCTGAGAGCTTTGTGGTGCATTTCAACAGACTTACCTTCAGTTGTAACATTGACTGGAGCAAATGTGACCACCATACCAGGCTTGAGAACACCAGTCTCAACTCGGCCCACAGGGACAGTACCAATACCGCCAATCTTGTAAACATCCTGGAGGGGCAGGACGCAGGGGCTTGTCAGTTGGACGAGTGGGTGGCAAGATGCAATCCAGAGCTTCAAGCAGTGTGGTTCCACTGGCACTACCATCTTTACGGGTGACCTTCCATCCCTTGAACCACGGCATGTTAGCACTTGGCTCCAGCATGTTATCTCCGTTCCAACCAGAAATTGGCACAAATGCTACTGTGTCAGGGTTGTAGCCAATCTTCTTAATGTAGGTGCTGACTTCCTTAACAATTTCCTCGTATCTCTTCTGGCTGTAGGGTGGCTCAGTGGAATCCATTTTGTTAACACCAACAATGAGCTGCTTCACACCCAGAGTGTAAGCCAGAAGGGCATGCTCGCTGGTCTGCCCGTTCTTGGAGATACCAGCCTCAAATTCCACCCACACCAGCAGCAACAATCAGGACAGCGCAATCAGCCTGAGAAGTGCCTGTAATCATGTTTTTGATAAAATCTCTGTGTCCTAGGGCATCAATGACCGTCACGTAGTACTTGCTGGTCTCGAACTTCCACAGGGAGATATTAATGATGATACCACGCTCACGCTCTGCTTTCAGCTTGTCCAAGACCCAGGCATACTTGAAGGAGCCCTTTCCCATCTCGGCAGCCTCCTTCTCGAATTTCTCGATCGTTCTCTTGTCGATGCCGCCACATTTGTAGATCAGGTGGCCGGTGGTGGTGGACTTGCCCGAGTCTACGTGTCCGATGACGACGATGTTGATGTGAGTCTTTTTCCTTTCCCATTTTGGCTTGCGATTAGCTGTGGTTGTCATGACACCTGTGTTCTGGCGGCAAACCCGCTTGAAAAAGCCCACCTTTCATTTTCTAAGTCCTTTAATTTATTCTCTCTTTACTTACATAGAGGAATTCTTAAAATGAATAACTATCCCCTAAACCCTAGAATAAAGCAGGAATGACAGAAAAAATGTCTAAAATATTTAAATGAATTCATGATAAAACTATTTCTAAGACAGAAAAATAAACATTATTTGTTAAGCAGATTTGTAATGAGAAAGCAAATGGTCATCTTGCTCTAATTGATCATGACTGTTAATATTCTTTTTGTGTGTGTTAGGAACTTTGCTAAATGGCTCACAGGTATTAATTTATTTCACTCCACAAATTAAAAAATGATTAAATCACCATGATCTACAAAGTTGTTTATAATAGTTATTTCAGGACATCAATGTTCCAACACCAATCAAACCACCCATGTGATCTTCCCTCCACCAATATCCCTTGTTTCCTTCTCTGCACCCAGTCAGCTACCTTAGCAGGCACAAAGCAACATTTCTTCAAGTTACTTGCTCCAAGAAAACACAGGAGAATGACAAAAATGCAGTTATCAGAAAATAAATCAATAAAGTTAGTTTGTGATGATTCCTTACAATAAGATATTAATTTATATAAAGAAATTAAAATCATTTCATATAGTGCCTACTCTCAATTACATAAATAAGTTTTCAACTCTGGTATCTAATATATATTGCACTGGTGGAGGGATGGGTACTGAACACTCTAGGACTGAAACCCAATTATGAACAGCTTTGTAATGTTCTATCTCACAGTGATTCAATTTTTAAAAAAGTATTGCATTAATTTTTTATTAGTTTGTTGCTTAATTTTAGGCCACATCCAGCATTGCATAGGGGATACTCTTCACTCTACACTCAGGAATCACTCCTGGTGGACTCAAGGAACCATATGTCATGCTGGGGATGGAACCCCTGGTCAGCTATCTGTAAGGCACGTGCCCTATCCACTGTACTATCTCTATGACCCCTGCATTAGCTTTTCCTTTCTTACTTGTGTCTCATTAAGGATACAATTCTACCTTCTCTGACTTTAATAAAACTATGTTTTTATATTTGACAATATATTTTATATTTAATTGAAACTACAACTTAAATATAATTATTTTATATTTAATTAAAATCTACAACTGTAAAGTTTATTAGGAGTGAAGAGAATTAAGTTTTAATGGACAGTCTGAGTAAGCCTATGAAAGTACTAAGTATTTTATCCTTAGAAAGGGAATATTGAAAAGACATAATCCGTTCTTGAAAATGTATCAGATTCCCGAGCAAATTAAGTAAAGACACCTTCCTTGTTCTAATAGAGGGCACCCATTATCACCAGGAGTCAGTACCATACTCAATGCAATATGCTGAGAAGTTTGTCCTATCCTTTAAAGAAGTTCCTTTATGCTTCTTGTAAAACTAGGTTCAAGATTATGAATTCCCTAAGCTGTTGCCTGTCCCTGAAACTTTGTCTCATTTCAAATCTGAATGGTAGTCTAGAGGAATAGAGTATCCTTGTTGAGGTGTTCATTTTATTGAGTTTTGTACAATATCGCTCCATTCTCTTCTGGCTCATAGAATCTCATTTGATAGATATACTGTGATTCTTATAGGCTTTCCTTTTATATGTATTTTGTTTTAGTGATCTTGCTGCTTTCAATATTCTGCCTCTGTCTTCAAATTTTCCATTTTGAGTACAATGTCTCATAGAGTTTTCCTTGTGGGGTCTATTTTCTCTAGGACCCTTCAAGTTTTGTGGGTCTTGGTGCATGTAATCCTCAAATTTAGGAAATTTCTGCAGACAATTTGTTTAAATGTTGTTGATTCATCCAATTTGCCCTTCTATCTTTTTAGGGACTCCAATGATTCTTATAATCCTGTTGAGCTCTCACTGCAGTTCTCTGATAGACTATTTATTTCTCTTCAGTCTATTGTTTCATGTTGTTGGTTTTTAGTGTTTTTCTTCATCTCATTTTGGAGCTCTCTGATCTTTTGCTCAGCTGCTATTAATCTGCAGTTCATATATTCCATTGAGTGTTTTAAATCACCTACTAGTTTCCTCATTTTTATTTATTGTTTCCTAATTTTTTTTCTTTGTTTCTTTTCTTTTTTTTTTTTTTACTTTTTATTATTCCACCATGAGTTATACAATTATGAAGATGTTCATAATTGGGTTTCAGTCATACAGTCTTCCAGCACCCATCCCTCCACTAGTGCTCCATTGCCACAATCACCTGCCCCCAGCCTGCCTCTATAGCAGGCACTTTTCCTTTCTCTCTCTCTCTCTTTTCTCTGTGTGTTTGTCTCTCTCTATCCTTCTCTCTCTCTCTTTTCTTACACAGTGTGGCTCACTCTACAGTCATTCAGGGTTTATCATGTAAATCTCTTTGTGTGTGTTCAATGCTGAGTTCTAGTCTGGTGTTACCATTTCCAACAATTAGTAGAACACTGGTATATATCTATACCCATTAATGAATGCAGTCATTCTATACATGTCCTTTTCCTTCTGACTAATTTCATTCAACATGATAATCTCCATGTCCATCCATTTGCAGGTAAATTTCATGACTTCGTTTTTTTCTTTCTTTTGTTTTTTTTGGGTCATACCTGGTGATGCTCAGGGATTACTCCTGGCTCTGCACCCAGGAGTTACTCCTGAAGATTGTCAGGGGACCATATGGGATGTTGGGGACTGAATCTGGGTAGGCTGCTTGCAAGGCAAACACCCTTCCCACTGGACTATCAATCCAGTCGGACTTCATCTTTCTTACAGCTGCATAGTATTCCATTGTGTAGATGTAACATTGTTTCTTTAGCCAGTCTTCTGTTCTTGGGCACTTAGATTGTTTCCAGATTCTGGCTACTACGAGGAATATAGAAGTGTAGATAGTATTTCTGCTGTGTGTTTTTTGAGTTGCCAGGGCATATTCCCGGGAGTGGTATTGCTGGGTCAAATGGGAGCTCAATATCTAGTTTTTGGAGGAATGTCCATATTGTTTTCCAAAAGGGCTGGACTAGTCAGCACTCCACCAACAGTGAATGAGAGTCCTTTTCTCCCTGCATCCATGCCAGCACTGATTGTTCTTGCTGTTTTGTATGTGTGCCTGTCTCTGTGGTGTGAAATGATACCTCATTGTTGTTTTGATTTGCATCTCCCTGATGATTAATGATGAAGAGCACTTTTTCATATGCCTTTTGGCCATATGAATTTCTTCTTTTGGAAGTTTCTGTTCATTTCTTCTCCCTATTTTTTTGATGGGATTGGCTGTTTTCTTCTTGTAAAGTTCTACCAGTACCTGATATATCATGGATATTAACCTCTTATCAGATGAGTTTTGGATGAATATTCTTTCCCAGTCTGTGGGCTGTCTCTGTATCTTAGTCATCATTTCTTTTGAGTTACAAAAGCTTTTCAGTTTTATATAATCCCATTTGTTTATCTTTACTTCCATTGCTTTGTCAGTGGTGTTTCTCTTTGAAGATGCCTTTAGTTTCGATGTTGTAGAGCGTTTTTCCTATGTTTTCTTCTATGTACCTTATAGATTCATGTCTGGTATTGAGATCTTTAATCCATTTTGATCTGAATTTTGTGAATAGCGTTAGAAGAAGGTCTAAGTTCATTTTTTTTAAACACAAAGCTCTCAGTTTTCCCAGCACCATTTGTTGAAGAGGCTTTCTTTGCTCCAATTAATATTTTTTGCTCCTGTATAGAAGATTAAGTGATGGTGTATTTGAGAGTATGTTTCAGTATATTCAGTTCTATTCCATAGGTCTACACATCTATCTCTATACTAGTACCGTGCCATTTTAATTAGGACTGTTTTGTAGTAGAGTTTGAAGTTGGGGAAAGTGATACCTCCCATCTTCCTTTTCCCAAGGATTACTTTAGCTATTCATTGTGGGTTTATTATTCCATACAAATTTCAGGAGTGTTTGGTTAATTTCTTGAAGTTTGCCTTGGTTATCCTTATAGGGACCTTCACTGAATCTGTGTAAAGCTCTAGGGAGTATTACAATTTTGATAATGTTAATTGTCCCAATCCGTGAGCAGGGAATTAGTGTCCATTTCCTAAGGTCCTCTTTTATTTCTTGAAGCAATGTTTTTAGTTTTCTTTGTAGAGATCATTTACATTCATAGTAAAACTGATTCCTAGGTATTTGATTTTCTGTGGTACAATTGTGAATGGGATCTGTTTCTTTCTTTTTT